>CAUYPK010009211.1:0-40166 GCA_963574355.1 Loris lydekkerianus | reverse complement strand
TTCTTTCTTTCTTTCTTTCTTTCTTTCTTTCTTTCTTTCTTTCTTTCTTTCTTTCTTTCTTTCTTTCTCTTTTACATTTAAGTCTTTAACCCACGTGGAAAGGATTTTGAGTGTATGGTGTAATCTAGGAATCTATTTTGGTTATATATTGCTGTATAACAAACCACATCAAAATTTAGTGGATTAAAACAACAGTTTGTTATTATTTCTCATGAGTTTTGGGGTTGACAGGCTCATCTGTTATGTTCTCATTTGGGGTTCCTCATACAGTTACTGCCAGTTGAAAGTTGAATCTGGAGTCAACTGAAGGCTTCCTCGTTCATATATCTGATCCCTGGGCTGGGTCTGTATCTATTTCTTCACATGGTCTTTCCTTATAGCCTGCTTGAGTTTCTTCATAGAATGTACATCTCAGGGTAGTTAAATTTCTTGCATGTTTTGTAGTTTCCCTCAGGACAACTTTCCAAGAGACAGAAAGTAGAAGCTGCTGGTTTTTAAAGGCCCAAGCCCAGAAAATGTCACTTATCCTGTTGTTCTGTCATGTCCTATTGTTCAGAAAAGTCACATAGCTCACCCAATTTCAATAAGAGAAGAAATAGACCCTACCTCTTTATAAGGCAATTTCAAAGAATTTCCAACTGTCTTTTTTTTTTAATTTTAGATCAATATGAAAGTACGAATGATAAGATTTCATTGTTTGCATTGGTTAGGTAAAGTTCAAGTTGTAGCTGAGCCCTTCACCCTGAGGGTTTTGCTGTATACCTTTCCATTGTACCTTTTTGATAAGTTTTCCATCCCTGTCCCTCTCACTTATCCCTCCTCTCTGCTCCCCCCCTACTTGAATTTAATTGTTATTTTTTTTCTTGTGTAGGTGTTTAGTTATTTATCTATTGGTCTCATATTAGTATTGAGTACATTGGATACTTGCTTTCCCATTTTTGTGATGCTTTACTAAGAAGAATGTACTTCAACTCCATTCAGGTAAATACAAGAGATGTAAAGACTTCATCTTTTTTATGGGTGAATAGTATTCATGGTATACATATACTATGATTGATTAATCCATTCATGAGTTCATAGGCACTTGGGTTGATTCCACATCTTAGTGACTATTTATTGAGCAGTAATGAACATTCTAGTGCAAATGTCTTTATGGCAATTTTTTTTTCTTCTGTGCAGAAACCTTGTAATGGGATTGTGAGAGCAAATGAAAGGTCTACTTTTAGCTCTTTGAGGATTCTCCATACTTTTTCCATAGGGATGTATTAGTTTATAATCCCATTAACAATGTAGCAGCATTCCCTTCTCTCCACATCCACTTCAGCATTTGCAGCTCTGGGTCTTTGTGATGTGGGCTATTCTTATTGGGGTTAGGTGGTATCTCAGGGTGGTTTTGATTTGTATTTCTCTGACGACTAGGGATGATGAGTATTTTTTGGTAATTTGTCTGTCTTGTTCAGAGAAGATTCTGTTCGTGTCTCTTGCCCACTTGTACAAGAGATTGTTTGCTCTTTTCTTGTTGGTTAGTTTAAGTTCTCTATAGACTCTAGTTATCAGCTCTTTGTCAGATTTGTAGCAGGCAAATATCTTCCTCTTGGAGGGCTGTTTGCTTTAGTTGTGGTACTCTTAGCTGTAAAGAAGCTTTTTATCTTGATCAGGTCCCATATATTTATTTCTGGTGTTGCTGCAATTGCTAAGGGGGCCTTCTTCATAAAATCTTTTCCTACATTGACATCGACAAGAGTTTTTCTTGCACTTTCTTCTAGAATTTTTATCATTTCATGTCTTAAATTTAAATCTTTTATCCAGCAAGTATCAATTTTTGTAAGTGGTGAGAGGTACCAGTTTGTTTTCTACATGTGGCTAGCCAGTTTTCCCAGCACCACTTAGTAAATAGGGAATCTTTTCCCCAGTGTATGCTTTTGTTTAGTTTGTGTAAGATCAAATGGCAATATATAGCTTGTTTTACCTCTAGATTCTCTATTTTATTCCATAGATTTAATGTCTCTATTTTTGTGCCAGTACCATGCTGTTTTGATTACTGTAGACTTGTAGTATAATCTGAAATTTACTATGGTGCTGCCTCCAGATTTATTTCTTAGAATTGTATTGGCTATTCAGGGCTTTTTGTTGTTGTTGTAATTTTATATAAAATGAAGTGCTATTTCATCAGTTTCTTCAAAGTATGACATTGGTACTTTGATGGGGATTGCATTAAATCTGTAGATCACTTAGGGTAGTATGGACATTTTAACAATGTTGATTCTTTCCAGCTATAAGCATGGTATGTTCCTCCATTTGTTAATGTCTTCTGCTATTTCTTTTATCAGGGTTTAGTAGTTCTTTCTGTAAATATCCTTCACGTCCCTTATTAGTTATATTCCTAGGTGTTCCATTTGCTTTGAAGCTTCTGTGAAGGATATTGCGTCTTTGAGTTGATTTTCAGCTTGACTATAATTAGTATATATGAAAGTTACTGATTTGTGGACATTGATTTTGTATCTGAGACATTACTCTATTTCTTGATCACTTCCAGGAGTCTTGTGATTGAGACCCTGAGGTTTTCTAAGGATAAGATCATATCATCATCAAAGAGTGAGAATTTGAACTCCTCTGTCCCCATTTCAATACACCTTAATATCACTCTCTTGCCTGATTGCATTGGCTAGAACTTCCAGCACTATGTTGAATAGCAGTGGTGATAGTGGACATCCTTGTCTGGTTCCAGTTCTAAGTGGAAAAGCTGTGGTTTTTGCTATAGTCCTGGCCTCAATAGCCCATCCTCTGCTTCTTGGACCTTCCCGGGGAGGGGTTGCCAGAGGTTAGTCCTGTCTCTTTCCAAGTCCACAGGAGGGGAGCTGGGGGCTGAACTCCCAGGAGGGACCCTCCAGGCACAGATGCCAGACAGAACCACTCTAGATGGCAAGGAGGGAGACTCAGGTGGGACCCCACCCTACCAAAGTTAGTGCAGCAGAATCACAATCTTCTCTTGCAGCAGAGAGTGGGGTGCACTCAGTACAAAGGGCCATGTACAGCGCAGAGTTCCCTCAGAAATCCACCAGACATGTTGAAGGGGAGCTGTCTACCTTTTCTTCTATGGCCAGCTAAGTATCTGGCTGGTTACAGTGACAGAAAAAGTGCCCTCTGTAACTTTTGCTTTGGTGGTTGGTTGCTTTGGGGGCTGTGTGAGTTTCAAAGCTCCTTTGCCTTTCTAGTGTCTGGGTATGGGGCAATCCTACCAGGCTGTCTGGTCCTGGATAGCACTCCCACTCACCTGGGTGTTGTGAAGCTGGCAGGGTACAGTCTCTTGAGCAAATGGAGGAAGGGCAGGTATGGGCTGTGGGCACAAGATAGCTGGAGCCAAAATTTGTTCACTGTTCTACCAGGCAGGATGGGGAGCCAGAGGTGGAAATTCCCAGGTTTAGGAAAACTGGGACTTCATGGCACTCTCCTGTGGGGTAAGAGATTCCATGTTCACTGCCTGCAGAGAATCCACAGATAACCCCTTGTGTGGAGGAGGGGGAGGGTTTCCCCTTACCCTTCCACTAGGTACTGTGCTTCTTCAGTTTAGTCTGCTCTTAACTATCTTCTGTTCTCTTTCTTCCTCCCTCTAGTCTTTGTCCTTGTAGTTTGTCTCAGTGGGAATGCTGAGTGCCTTAATTTCTTCTCCTTGTGCTCAACCCCACAATTTTAACTACTCCGAGTTCACTTCTTTCCAATTTTTCTCCTTCTGGACCAGAGCTTCTCATGAAAGCTGCCTCTAATTAGCCATCTTGTCCCCCTCTCCAAATTTCTGTCTGTCTTTAATTGGCAACAGGATCCAAATTTATCATTTCCCCATATAGATAACCAACCAATCCACTAAAACCTACATGGGGCCACTTCTAATAAAAGATCCCTTTAGACTTATTTTGGGGGGAAAATTTTTGCCCCTTCATCCAATACTGAGTTTTGAGATAAGCAGTTTTCTTTAGAATCCCTTAGTGTATGAGGTAGGAGTGCTTTATTTCCAGTTCATCTTTACAGTGGGGACATAACTTTAGGGGATCCTAATTTTATATGAGCATGGAGGTCTTACAGTAGATTTCCCACCTGGTTGGTTCTGTTTTTTTTTTTTATCTCCTGCCCACTCCACACACAAGGTCATAAAAAACTAAAAGCTCAAATTCACTGTTTAGAAAACGCCCTCAAGGCAAAAGTGACTTTACTTCTCTGGGTTCCTGCTTCCTTTTTTTTTTTTTTTTTTTTTTACCTCCTCTACATATTCTTTACTTTCTTGTCAATCCACCTATGCATTACGTATGTATACACACACACACACACACACACACACACACAAATAGCATGGTTGAGTAAAATCAGAAATTAATGAATGTTAGTGTTATGGAAATAAAAAGAGGTAGAGGAGACAGGAAAATAATCGTGATAAGAAACTCTGTACTCCAGGAGTGTGGAATTCAGTGGAAGCTGTCATGGCTTCCTTAATCATTGCAATACATTGATTTGTTTTGGTGTTGCTTGATTTGGTTTGATTTTTGCATTGTTATTGTTAAAGACAGTGAGATTTCTATACCACAGGTATGAAGAACACACCCCATCTAAGACAGAGAATCACAGTGAATTGTTATCATCTTGTGGAATTTACAAGTAAGCTACAACCAGGTGATACTTTAATGGTATATCATTTCTTAAACTACATACATTTTTCCAGTAGTCATTGCCAGGTAAATGTGAAGATTTGAACCTTTACAAAATGATGAATAGATGAAGATTCATGGCAATTTGAAAGGGTGATGTTTTGTATTGTATTTTTGTTTGTTTTGTGTGTTTGTTTTACTTGGGGACATTTTTATGTGTCCTTAAAGGAAAACTATTAAATTGTATGCTTCAAAGAAAGTTTTAGTAGCAAGAAAGTTTTATTAGCAATTAGGGTTTTAAAACACAACTTTGAGCCTCCTCTCATGCCTAAGTCTGTAATAAGGTGATATATTAATAATGTAGTAGTAAAGAGCAATGTCTCTGAGGTTTCTTCTTACCTGGAGGTATATTTTTTGTCAAATCACTTAATTCCTCAACCTTAGTTACCTTAGCTTGGAGGTGAATGGAGATAAATCAATATTAAATGGGATAACATATGTCACTTATAACATAGTCTGGTGCCTGGCACTTAAGCACATAAATATTAGTTGCTTTTTTTTTCTACGTTTGTCTTGTTTATTTCCAATCTGTACAGATGATATTCACACACACACACAAACATTCACATGCACTATACATACATATTTCATCCACCTGAATCTGCCCAGCAAAATTTCCTTTTGAGTTATAGGGACAAAGTCAACTGGGCAGCCCCCACCTTACTGGTTACATTAGTTAGATTTGGTTTTTCAGAAAGAAGCCAGTTGAAGTCTCAAGAATTTAAGACTCCCAAAGCCAACAGCCCCAAAGTGAAATATATGTAAACTCTCCTCTTTCCAGGAGTAGAGTTCCAGAAAATGTGAAAGGACTGAAAGGCCTTCTCAGGACTTCCCTGTATGCAGCCAATGAGAGAACCATCTTTTGTGCCTTTTCCAGAATCTGGGGACACACCTGTTTGCTCTTTTCCCTTAAGGAGGCTTTCTGTAGTCTTGTAAAGTGTGGTGCCCACTGAAATAAGTCTGATTGGCTCTGCCTTCCTCTTTCAGTAAGGAACAGGGACACTGAATATGATGAGTCATCAAGGAAGGCTTTATCTTCCTCAAAAGTCTCAGCTTGTCCCAGAGAGGAGAAGCAGTGGGAAGAGGTGGGGACAGGCAGCTGCTAAGCTAATGATGGGTAAAACAAAAACAAAGCAGGCAGAAGAAGGGGTAGGAGTAGGATTTTACATTAACAGGGATGAATGTTCTGCTGGAGTTTAAACTTCAACTAGGCCTGTGAATTTGAAGTTGATCCTTAAGCTGAAGATCAGCCAGTCATGGCCAAATAACCTTGTTCCTGTACTGGTTGAAACCAGTGGGTTAACCCAACTTGGTCATTTCCCCATGCCTCACTTGCTTCCCTCCCTCAAGGCTGCTGTAGAACTAACTGTCCCCACTCCTTCCCACTGCTTCTTCTTTCTGGGACAAGCTGAGACTTTTGAGGAAGATAAAGCCTTCCTTGATGATTTATCACATTCAGTGTTGAGCCCTTTATCATGGATTACTAAAGAGCTGCAGGGAGCCTACACTAGCTCCAACCATCAACAGCCTCCAGTCCTTTCCAATGTAGAGGCTCCTCTAAGACTCTTACCCAGTCTTTGACCCAGCTAGGTTTCCCAGGACTTCAGGGCAGTCACCTCCATATCCTGCTCCTTCTTAACGTTCATCTCACCATCATTGTCTGGGTCTGATTTCCCCACCAGACTCAAAATTCCATTAGTCTATTTATTTTACTACTAGGCTCTTAATTGTTGGTCTACAGCAGGTCCTTAATAAACAAATATGTTAGTTAATAAGTGTGCCTGAGTCCTGACAGACTGAGTAAGGGACTCCAGAACATAGGTGGAGTCAAAGCTGAGTTCCCTGGTCAACAAAGATGGTTCCGAGTTTGACATCTTTCTGCCTCATCCTCAGTCACATGACAGAAGGTGGGAAGGAAAGAAGCTTGGCAATTTGAGCACTTCAAGAAGGTACCAAAAGGAACTCTATGGTCTTACTCCCTGTCCTCACCCTCGCCTCAGCTCAGTGCAAGCCCTAGCTTTTAGGGAGGGTGCTGAGGGCAACAGGATGGGATAATTAAGAGTAAAACACTCCTGCAAAGTCAGTGCTACTGTTAAGCCAAGAACTGAGAAATACGGTGTCACTGACCCCACCTGTCACCTCTGAAATCATCTTCTTCATCTCCAGATGGGTCTTGGAGACCCCATACTTCTCCAACATCTTTAAAACATCAGGTCAATGTGGCCTTCATTGTTCAGTTCCAAGTCCACACACTTCTCTTGGAGCCTGTTGTTGAGCAAGACAGACATGGTGAGCACTGGCTTGGGCTTCATGGCTACAGCAACAGATGGTGAGAAGGAACAGGGACAGGTGCATGGTCTGAGCTCCAGCTGAGTGAAGCTGTGGGACCCAGGGGCAGAAGGAGGGCCGGGGTGGCAGGACACACTCTTCCTTTCCCTACCCTCACCTGCCACTTGTTGATCTCTTATAATAATTATTAATATTATAAAGTGTATCCCAGGAATGATAGCATAAGATTAGGAGCATCTTTTAAAAAATGTGTTACTTAACGGTTAACAGGAAGAAAATCAGTATTTTTACATGCTAAGATGACTATTTGACCCAAGTTAGTTTAAAACAATCACAACCAAAATGGCCTGCATCTTTCAACAAGGACTACAATAAATCCTTCACCTCTCAGAAGGAAATGGTCTAGTCTTCTATGAATAGTGTTTGTGAACAGGAAAAATTTCAATTAATCTGACATTTCTTTCAACCATGACTGCCTTCCACCTAAGCTTGAACAGCAATGTGCACAGCAGGGCAAGGCAATAGGAATTAGAGTCTAATATGTCTAAGATTGTTTGTCGTATTTTTCACTTGATCAAGAAAGTGTTGACTGAGCTGGTTTCTTCAGTGTGCAATTGCACTTACCGTTTTATTTATTAATTATCACCAGTGGCCTCCATAATTTGAATGTAATGGTTAAACAATTACCTATTGCATTTGAACTGGAAAAAAAAAGATACAAAGTCATTTAATTGCTGGTAATTTTTCCTCGTTATACAAAAGCCCTTCCTTACTGTCAGTAACATAATAAGAACAGCCAGATAAAACAGTGATTTGGCACTCAATAACTTGTTTCCCTTCTTTATAGCCAAACTATAAATCCCAAATGGCTTCATATAGCATATAAGCCATGGGGCTAAAAGATACATTTTTTATTTTTGTTTTTTAAGAGGAAAGGAAAGGGATCTTGGTAAGAGTTGAAGACAAGGGACTCTTTTTCCTAGTTCACTGTGTCTTTGTGGTCTACTAGCCCAATGCAAAACTATGCTACACTTAGTCTTCCCCCCATCTTCCTCCTTTCCTCAACACTGCTACACACATTCACGTACATAATCTCCTTCCTGTATTCTTGAAAATGCTGTGATGACAAATAGAGGTGACTAATTCTTTCTGGGTGAAACAGAAAGAAAAACATATTATATGTATTAATCTTGTTCTGTGGTTTGACTCCCAGCTGTCATACTGCAGCTCACAGAGGACTAACATGGGTCTCACAGAGAAATCTGGGGTATTAGGAAGGTCATCCGTTTTCTGGCAACTTCCCTGTAAACGAGACTGAAATAATTTATTCATGATAGTACCTATTTCAATTGTGGAGAGACACAGTGAAAGAAAATGTAGTCTGAATAGTGATTTGGAAAACAGAAATTCTTGGGCTCTGCTCTCAGCCTTAATGTCAACTGCCTCTATAGCCTGGGTGCATCCCAGAAGGGTACTCCAAGGATTAATTAGCTCCATAAATGCTTGGAATGTGAAAATGTGCTAAATGAACATGTGACGGATTGAACTCACCAGAGAAAAAAAGAGACATGCATTTGGGAGGGAGGAGGTACAGAACAGTTATAGAATAATAGATTATTTAAAATTTGTTCATTTTTCCTTTGGAACAATAGAAAGAAAATATCCTTAAGAGGTAGATTGCCTTATATAAGGTGAAGTAAGGAGGAGAAGAAGAAGGCTAAAAAATCATCAGAAGCTAATAGAGTACTGTGACCCATAACCAGTGACTGGAGGTAGGAGGCTGAGTGAGGATGAGGATGAACCATGTAATAATGAAGTGCAAGGCTGTGTGGCTGGGGGGAGAAGCTAATCTTTCAAGAAAGGAAATAGGACACTGATCTGAGGAGGCAGAGAGCATTGTGGTATAGAAAACAAGAGACAAGACTACATAATTAGATGGACTTGTCTCAGAGGAAATAAGTCAGGTGGTGGACGGGGATAATATTACTGTCATAGGTAGATGGGCACTGTAATACCAAACCAGTGTTACTGAACCAAAACCCAGGAGCTGAGACACAATGTAGTCAAAACTGCAGGGAATGATTGAAAATGAGATAGAAAATTTACAGCTATAAGATAATAAGCTAGTTATAAAGTGCTGCTTATCAGGTAGAGAAAAAAAGAAACAGTAAAATGCAGAGGAGGTGGACAGCAAGAGAACTTAATGTGGCCCAATATGCAGTTTCAGTCAGGTATTAGAATACAAAGGAAGAGAGAAATGGAACCTTAACACAAAGAAAAACCGATGGAGAAAATAAGATGATACTGAAGGTGAAGGGCAGGGCACTACTGGAAGAGATTTGTAGTGTAATAAGACCAAGTATGGGATTTTGACATCCATGCTATCTAGGGCTTTGGTAGAGAAAGTGTTCAAAAGCAAGAATAGAACTATTTTTACTTATGGTTTGCTCACTGAACCCAGTATCTCTTCCCCATAATTACCTTGCATGTCCAGTTTGCATTTGCTTCTGCAGAATGAATGTGTACAACTGCCTGGATCATTCTATCATATTTCCCTATCCTCCAAGAAAATCACAATTAGAGCTTGCATTCCAAGATAAGAGATTTGAATGCCATGATTTTTCCCATTATTTCCTTTCAAGGCAGTGATGCCATTCAGCAATTTTAACTATCTGAACTATCTGAACTATCTCTACTATCAGTAGTCCAGACCTTTGGGAAGTTCACATCATTGATCATTTAACTCTAGAGCTTTACATTTTTGACAGGATTTTTAAAGTTAAAACCTTGTTATGAGCTTCAATTTGCTTATCTTTATTTTACACAGAGTTACACACTAAAATGCTTACAGAGCATCTCTTAAAACCTAGATTAACAAAATTATTGGTGATTTAGCTAGTTACCTCTTTGGAATTGGTTAGATAAAAGCCATAAACCTTGAACACATAATAAAATTTCCCCCAAATATCAAAAACCCTAAGAAAACAATCATTTGCAATATCCAGACCAAGATTTTGTGTGCATGATCAGCAAGTTTTCCCCTTGGGTTTAAGGCACAGATTGTTGCTGCCGCGTGACAGCATTGCCAGCTGAGTCTCATTTACTTAATCCTCTGCCCGTCCTGCCCTGTTTTATGCCACTCAAGCTAATTGATCCACAAAAGATAGAGGGGCCTTGGTCTAGAGTAGAAGTTGCCTCTGTACATGTTCCCTTACATGTTCCTGAATTGTTTAACCTTCAATGAGGACAGTGGCCTCCTCTATGAGTTATCCCAGCTAGCCACTCGAGATTGGCCCATTTGCCTATTGTAATAACTTACTTGAGACATTATTATCATTATTATTCCTGATAACTTCTTCAATACAGAAGTAATAAGTACTCATTACAAAAAGTTAAATATACTGGAAAAAAAAAAAACACAAGAAAGAAAACAGAGGTCAAAAAGTTGAATAGACATTTCTCCATAGAAGATGCACACATGGCCAAGAAGCATGTGAAAAGATGCTTAACATCAGTCATCATCAAACAAAAATGAAAAATACAATGAGATATCACCTCACATACAATAGGATAGTCACTAATGGGCCTCTAATTTCTGAGGCCCATTAGGGACTAATTTCTATTTTCTAATTTCTAAGTTCTAATTTCTATTTCCAAAAAATAGAATATAACAAGTGTTGGCAAGGGTGTGGAGAAATTGGAACCCTTGTGTACTGTTGGTGGGAATGTAAAATGTGCAGCCACTATAGAAAACAATATGAAGGGCCTCAAAAATTAATAATAGAATTACCAAATAGTCAAGGAATCCCATATCTGAGTTTATGTTTTATCAAAAAGAATTGAAATCAGGATCTCAAAGAGATACTTGCTCACCCATTTTCATGACAACATTATTCACAATAGCCAAGAGATGAAGGCAATCCAAATCCCTATCAGTGGATGAATGGATAAAGAAAATGTGGTAGATACATGCAGTGGAATATTATTCAGCCTGTAAAAAGGAAATTCTATCACACACCACAACATGGGTAAACTTAGAAGACATTATATTAAGTGAGATAAGCCATTAACAAAATGACAAATTCTTTAGAATTCCACTTATACGAGATATCTAAATTAGTCAAACTCCTAGAAATGGGTAACAGAGTGGTGGTTGCCAGGAGCTGGAGAGAGCAAAAAAGGGGAGATGTTGTTCAATGGGTATAGGGTTCCAGTTTTGCAAGATGAAATAATCGTTGCACAACATTCTGACTATAGTTGGCATTACTGAACTATAACTTAAAAATGAGTATGATGGTTAAGTCATGTGTTTTTTACAATTAAAACTTTTTTAAAATAGAAGAGAAAGCAGTAGCTTAAAAAGCACTTGAGCATTAGAGCTTCCTGGCTTGCTGGGCCTGGAACATCACTGCGGTGTGAATGAACCCAGGCTAGTCTGCAAGAGGGTACAATACCATATCTCAGCAGATAACTAACCAGCTACCAAACAGCTAACAGCCACCAGACAACCCAGCACCCAGTCACAGACACATGCAAGAGCCACAGCAAAGATCCCCTGAGCCTGATCCAGATCTGTAGCACCACCCAGCTGCACACAGCCCAAATTGTTGACCTACATATTTTTTAGCTAAATAAGTAGTTGTTTAAGGAAGAAAAAAAGGAAAACAGAATCACTTCTGACTCAAAATCCTTCCACTCAGAACCAACAGTGAATCTATGTACATTGTATGTATATGTATGAACAACGTGTGTATGCACATAAACGCACACACACTTCCATGTTGGAGGTATATGTATTGCTTTTAAGCTTCTTTTCCTTGTCAGAAAATGTATTTCTCTGGTCTCATTTATAATGTCTTCATAATAGTATCCTTTCATGCATTTGCAACCTTAATTCTTTAATCCCAATGCCCTGTTGTGGGGCATTTAGTTTATTTCCAATATTGTGATATTGAAAACAGCAGTGAGATGAGCACTTTGTGGAAATTCATTGTGCACAACCATGATTATTTTCTTAGGATGACTTCATAGACATGGAATATCTGGGTGAAAGCTATATAAAATAAATTACTCAGATGTCTTTGAAGCATTAACTGAATCCTCTTAAAAATGAGGGTTAGGGAGTGAATTTTCTTTTCGCATCTGGTCATCGAGTGACACTTTCTTTTTTGAGTCTAGCATTGTTTCACTGTAAAAATCATTTGATTAACCATTTTGGTGAGCAGACAAAGAGAGAAATCCATAGGCAATGAAAATAGATATTAATGGGTAGATTCTTATTACGGGTGAGTGACACACAAATGCAAGCCAAATAGAAAAAATATATATATTGCTACAGTTCTGATGTCTGCTTGGTCTCTAAAATGTAGCAGATTTTTCAGCGCCTATGGTGAAATGCTGCACACATTTAACAGAGAAAATAGACACTAAGAGCTTTATATGTTAATAATGTTGTAAGAATCACTAAATTGCAAATGCATAAAGGTCTCGAAAATATTTAGTTTTATCCACACCCTTGAAGAAATACTATTAAGGTCTATTTATTGTTCATCTCCATCTATTTTAAATGCCAGACAATCTGTGAATGGTACATATCAGAGGGCTATTCAGCTGAAGGCTGTCATTAAAATGGCATCAATCAACATTCTTTTTATTAAGTAAAGCTTCATCAGAGCTAAATATTTTGGACTTGTGGCAAAGGAGTCACTTGTTCTTTTCAGCTAAGGAGTAAATAGATGTCTAGGCTCTCTTACTCACTGCAGTGCAAGTATGATGTGTGTCTTGTATGTGCCAGTGGATGGTGAAAAAGAGAAATATTTTTTCAAGCAGATGAGAGCACTTAGCTTATGCTCAACATGATGATTATAGACTAGGGCATTTGGCTAATGTTCAATAACCAATGACTTACGGGGTGGCTATATATCTCTGGGGCATCTCTTATAAGCATAAAGAGTTTAGTTACCATTAATAATGTATTTAATGGAGTTTTGACAGTTCTTGGCAATTCTCTTTAAATATTCCTTTGAGAATTAGCAGAACTTTGAATCAGCACGTAAGCCACCAAGAACTAGCCCTCCAGGTTGATCTCTAGGCCTCAAATCTTATAGGGGCTGCTTAAGAAGCAGCTATTTCTATGAAGTTAAGAGAGCTTGGCAGTAAACTACACTGTTTTTATACCCAAAGCTTCCCTTTTCCCTTCTGGGACTTTGTATCTGTATTGGAAGAGAGGTCAGTGTGTGTGACCAGTAAAGCATCTCCAACAATATCACATTTGGGAGAAATAGTCCCACAGAACCCCGAGAAAACTGTCTCTACTGCTGCTCCCTGGATTTAATGCGCAAAGCAAGTGGTGAGCAACAAATCTTATAAAATTCTGACAATGGAGCCAAGACACTGTGAAATTGAGCACTGGGAGCAAATTTTAAAAGGTGCTGTCATTGTATTTTGGTAATTGTTAAAAATAATTTTCTTTCTATTCATAGTGGCCACTGAGATCAGGAACCTGCTTTCTCCCACTCCCCATGGCCCCACCCCTTGAAGTGCAAACAAAGGCCTGTTAACATAGCCTACCCAGGAGTGGTTTGACTCTTGCAAAAATAGGAGCAATTTTTTTTTTTTTTTTTTTTTTTTTTTGTCTTTCCTTTGTAAACCACTGCTTGAGTTTTGCAGACAGCACTGAGGAGAGAAATGTTTCTAATGTCCAGTTGATCTGGCCCTCACAGCCACTTATGTGTGCACCCACATACATGCTTTCTTACTGGCAATATCTTCAACATGATTTATTCCTACATTCTATTCTAGAAAAAGAATTGTCAAGAGATTTACGGTATTAGCATTTATAGCTTAAATATGGCATTTGGCAAGTCACAACCATCACTACCCACACACACACACATGCACACACACACATGCACACACACACACCTTTTGGAAAGAGGAGAAATCCTTAAGAAGTTTAAAAGTTTCTCGGGCTTATACATAGTAACCTGGATAAGGTATATGTAGGGTTTTCTAAACCTAAGCTGTGTGATAGAATTCTATCTCCTCTACCCCCAAAATATGGACTAGATGTTTTGTTTTAACCAAAGACTATCTTTTACCTTTAAATTTCTCACTTGAGGAATGTAGGGTCTGGACATTCCTGAGATATCTTATTTGCAGATACAGAAAATAGAATGAGATTGTATGCAAGCAAATCTTTCAAACACATAAGTAGAAATGAAAATAAGATAGCACAGTAATTAACACAGATGAAAATAGTTTGTATTCTTCCCTAGAATTCTTCTGGATGATAAATTGCCTTAGCTGGAAACTATATTTTCATGTTGTAAATCTTCATATGACTAATGACTTTCCTGTACCTTGCAAAAAAATTAGAGAACAAATTTTAAGATAGTCTTTATTTATCTGTAAAATTATAATACCACAGCAACAGCATGAACCTGTACATGAAATTAGGTATATAAGTTATTACTTGATGTCCATTTTACCCATTAAAGTACATGGGTGGCAGTAGTAGATAGAACCACAGAACAACTAAAGCTCGTAGTCCTGTATCTTATCAAATGTTAAAAGATTTCCACTGAAGGGACCAGCTGATGCTGAAAGCATTTATTTTAATTCAAATCTCTTCAAGATATTAAAAATTCATCTGATTAAAAAGGAAGATGAGCCATCTAGCAAACATCTTTGAAAAATGCATTTGCCACACTTAAATTAGTTATGTTTACCATTGAATGATTTTGTAAGTGGATATCTCTGGTTTCCTACTTGTCACAAATAGTCCAGTCTGCTGTTAAACTGGGGAACAGTACATCAGAAAAATGGTGTGCCTGTGGCCTCTGGACGTCCAGTGTGAGCTGTTTCCTCAGTTCAAATATTACCTGGAGGGATTTAGATCAGAACTTAGAACAGCCCTCATACATGGCTATAAATTTCTGGATAACATTCTCATTGTTTTTTAAAAGGAGATGGCTCAGGTCTGAGCCAGAGCCGTCTCCATAGTCCAAGGGCTAAACTAACTCAATTCCAATAAAGATGGAAGAAAACTGGTTTTGAACCACAGCTCAGAAGTTCCTAAATCTTGAGTCCAGTTACATCAGCCACCTCATGAAGTGAGAGAAGCATTTGGAATCAAAGGATATTAAAATATTATAAAAATATATACTAACTGTGAAGGTTTTAATTATTAGAATTTAATCAGAGTCTGAATACCTACCCATCAAGGATGCTGTCAGGGAGCTTTTGATACTGAGTGCATCCTGTGAGATCTATTCTAGCTTTCTGATGCTATGATGTAGCGGTAGAATTTTTAAATACAAATATTTGGAGCATGGCTGTATCCTGATGATTTTGACAGTTTCCTTCCAAAGACATTTGTGCAAATTAAAAGATGTTCCCTTAGGTAAGGTGACAAAGTATAGCTCAAAACTGCGTATTAAAACACCTGGGTGAATAAACTGAGCACAAGAATTCATTGATTTCCCAATTTTATCATCTCCTTTAAGCTAATTCATATTCCATATAATTAAAAATGAGCCTGGTAAGTTCTGGAATGGAATAATAGATTACAACCCACTAAAACTCCCCAGATACAATTGTAAACTCTGGAAAAAAATATAAACAATATAAACATAGCTGCTACTTGAAGAAACTGGAGAGAAAACAAAAGCTATCAGAAAATGGAGAATGCTTTGACCCTTGAAAGAAGGAAATCACGTTGGTTTGGTATTAACCTTATACAACTTTTCTCGACACCAACCCTAGTCTGAGCATCATGAAGGTAGAGGGGAATTTATAAGCAAATTTGCAAATGTCTCCTATCTATGGGTCCCTCCTTTCCAGGATTTCTTCCTTTAAATTCCAGTCACTATAGCAGCTCCAAACTCTAACATAGGAGACAGCAGAATTTTTGTGTAAAGGAATAGTTGATAAATATTTCAGGCTTTGTAGGCCAGATATAATCTCTGCCAAATATTGTTGTTTTATTTTTCTTTTTGTTTTGTTTTTTATGATCTTTTAAAAAATGTAAAAAATCACTCTTAGCTTGAGAGTTCTACAAAAACAGGCCAGATTTGGCCTGAAGGTAATAACTTGCCTATTTCTGATCTGCCTCATCTAGCATACATGCATTTGGATTCCCAGAAGGAGAAAGGTGAGAGAATGAAGCATAAAAACATTTGAAGATATGATGGTAGAGGGGGCGGAGACAAGATGGCTGACTGAAGCCAGGTTTCCACAGAGGCTCCCATCCAGAAGGAGAGTTAAAGGACAGAAATTTAGCAAGTAACCAGGTGGATTCGAGCTGCACCAAGAAAGAAGGTTGAAGAACACACATCAACCCCGCTGAGGTGAGCTGCAACCCCAAGGATACAAACAAAAGGTACAAAATCTATCACCAAGTGGATGGGAGTCTCCTCCCCCATGAGAACGGCTTGGAGTGCCCCACAAACAAATGAGCAGAATTCAAAGGTCCTCCCACTACACTCCACGGGAGAGACCCTCTAAAAACTAGACCTATCTCCCCTACTAGGGTGCCAGGGCATTCTCCTGCCAGGCATAAAAGTGTACAAAACTGTATATATTCTCTACCTGCAACTCTGAGCTCCCAGCACTCCCCTCCACTCTCACTCTGAGGTCTGGAGGCCTGTCCCCCAGGAGTCCAGATTCTTGGGTGATTTCTCGAGGGGTGTGGACAGGGCCTAAAGTGCAGCTGGTCAGTGCTGACTCTGGGGCACAGAAGTAAGGAGAGGATGATCGGCTGAGAGGGAATCACACCAGAGCGGTAGTGCCCTGAGGCACAGAACAGCAGCTGTCTTTTAGTAACAATAGGGCTAACTCCCAGATATTCTATATAATCCATACCTCCTGTCTCCCTGGGCAACCAGAGGAGGCCAGGCATCTACTCAGGTGGCAACCACCACGGAACAGATCTGGGATGGAAACGCAGGCCCCGTGAGTAAAGGGTTTGCCTGAAGCTGTACCAGCCTGGGTGGAGCGCGGGGAATAGAAACACACATGCAGAGCTGGGAAGTTCCCAGGGTAGGGCTGACCCAGAGGACTGCTTTACTGAGCCTAAGACGCACCCATCCCTCAGGGGATTGTCAGCCTATAGACAAAGGAAGATAGGAGGCTAGAACTGACAGGTAACTGAATACAAACCTGCAGGAGCAAAGACAGGGCCTGAGGCACAGGCTCTGGGAACTCAAAACAGCTTCTCTTCTGCAGGGGAATTTAGCAGAAACAGAAACAAATTCCTGCAAAGTTGTTCTGTTCTGTTCTGTCAGTAACATCAATCAGGGGCAGGGCTGGAACTGAGTGAACACCCCTCAGCCTCCATCAAGCACCTGAGGTTGTCAGGCCTCACCTTCCCCTGTTAGATAGAGGCAGAGCGCAGTGGCCTGGCTGAGCAGAAATAGATTTCCTCGTGATTCAGGCAGGTGCAAACCCCTGGAGTATCTATTTACTATAGGCAACTGGGACAAAGCCCTGCGGGACTATCAGTGACTAGGTGTGACAGAGGTGCAAGGTGGGGAAGGAGGCATCAACCTCCAAAGACTGATCTATTTGTGGGTCCTCTTGACTCCACGGAGCACTGGAACAAGCCATATCAGGGTAGTCGCCAGACCCCTGAAATCCAGTTGCCAGAGACCTTTTAAACTCTCCCACCTGAGACAGGTGCTGACTGAGACAACTGATTTGGACCTTTTGAACTAAGCCAATTGCCCGAGGACAATTCAGGTGGTGCCCTGGGTGTGTGGTTGTAGGAACATTTGATTTTCCTTTTCCAATTGTTGCCTGTGGTGGGTGGGGTAACTTAAATGCTGGTATTTCTCCACAGCTGAGACTTCAACCCAGAGTAACTATTTCAATAGGGTCAAACAGAGACCAGCTGCAAACAAGACAGAACCACTTAGCCCCACCACACCAAACAGGTCCCCAGTTTCTCAGGCCATAGCACTGTACAGGTCCTCGACAAAGCTCCAGGGGAAAAATCAAATGGTGTAAAACAATCATGGGGCGGAATCAGCGAAAAAACTCTGGTAACATGAATAACCAGAATAGATCAAACCCCCCAAGGAAAGATATGGCAGATGTAACTGAAGATCCCATTCATAAGCAGCTGGCCGAGATGTCAGAAATCAAATTCAAAATTTGGATTATAAACAAGATTAATAAAATGGAGGAAAATTTGGGATTAGAAATTCAAGCAGCAATTCAAAAGTCAGAATTAGAAATTCGAGGAGAACTTCAAAAGTTGTCTTAAGAATTTAATGAATTTAAAGACAAAACCACCAAAGATTTTGACGCACTGAAGCAAGAATTTGCAGCCCTCAAAGATCTAAAAAGTACAGTAGAATCCCTCAGTAACAGAGTGGAACAAGCAGAAGAAAGGATTTCTGACATTGAAGACAAAGCCTTCGAATGCTGCCAAACTCTCAAAGAGGAAGAGAAATGGAGAGCAAAAACAAATCATTCTCTCACAGAGCTCTGGGATAATTTGAAGAAGGCTAATATCTGACTCATTGGAATCCCTGAAATTGATGAAATGGCCTCGCTAGGAACCGAGGCCATACTCCATGAAGTTATGAAAGAGAATTTTTCAGACATGCCAAGAGATTCTGAAATTCAGACAGCAGACAGTTTCAGAACCCCAGCACGACTCAATCCCAATAAGACATCCCCCAGGCATATCATAATTAACTTCACTAAAGTTAATATGAAGGAGAAAATTCTGAAAGCAGCCAGACATAAGAAATCTATTACCTACAAAGGGAAGAATATTAGAATGACTGCAGATCTCTCTGCTGAAACTTTTCAAGCCAGAAGAGGGTAGTCATCGACTTTTAATCTCCTAAAGCAAAATAACTTTGAACCCTGGATCCTGTATCCAGCTAAACTGAGTTTCATTTATCATGGAGAAATTAAATACTTTAATGACATTCATATGTTGAAGAAATTTCCCATAACCAAACCAGGTCTTCAGGATATTCTCAGACCTATCCTCCATAATGATCAGCCCAATCATCTACCAGAAAAGTAAACTCACTCAGAAACTTTTGATCAAACTCCAACTTCCAGAGTGGTGAAATGATTAAAAATGTCCAGTGGACTTTCAAAAAACTTGATATTCAAACTTTTACCAGACTTATGTGAACGGCTTAAAATGTCCTCTAAAGAGGCACAGGTTAGCTGACTGGATACAAAAACTCAGGCCAGATATTTACTGCACACAAGAGTCACATCTTACCTTAAAAGACAAATATAGACTCAGGGTGAAAGGATGGTTGTCCATATTTCAGGCAAATGGTAATCAGAAAAAAGCAGGTGTTGCAATTTTATTTGCAGATACAATAGGCTTTAAACCAACAAAAGTAAGGAAAAATAAGAATGGTCACTTCATATTTGTTAAGGGGAATACTCAATATGATGAGATTTCAATTATTGATATCTATGTACCCAACCAGAATGTACCTCAATTTATGAGAGAAACTCTAACAGACATGACCAACTTGACTTCTTCCAGCTCCATAACAGTTGGAGATTTCAACACTCCTTTGGCAGTGTTGGATCAATCCTCCAATAAGAAGCTGGCACAAAAACAGAGAAGTAGAAGTCTGGAACAGAATAGAGAACCAAGAGATGAATCCAGCTACTTATCGTTATTTGATCTTTGACAAGCCAATTAAAAATATTCAGTGGGGAAAACATTCCCTATTTAACAAATGGTGCTGTGTGAACTGGCTGGCAACCTGTAGAAGACTGAAACTGGACCCACACCTTTCACCATTAACTAAGATAGACTGTCACTGAATTAAAGATTTAAACTCAAGATATGAAACTATAAAAATACTAGAAGAGAGTGCAGGGAAAACCCTTGAAGAAATCGGTCTAGGCGAGTATTTTAGGAGGAGGACCCCCCAGGTAATTGAAGCAGCTTCAGAAATACACTACTGGGACCTGATCAAACTAAAAAGCTTCTGCACAGCCAAGAACACAATAAGTAAAGCAAGCAAACAGCCCTTAAAATGGGAGAAGATATTTGCAGGCTATGTCTCTGGCAAAGGTTTAATAACCAGAATCCACAGAGAACTCAAACGTATAAGCAAGAAAAGAACAAGTGATCCCATCGCAGGCTGGGCAAGGGACTTGAAGAGAAACTCCTCTGAAGAAGACAGATGCACAGTCTCTAGACATATGAAAAAATGCTCATCATCTTTAATCATCAGAGAAATGCAAATCAAAACTACTTTGAGATATCATCTAACTCCAGTAAGATTACCCCATATCACAAAATCGCAAGAGAAGAGATGTTGGTGTGCATGTGGAGAAAAGGGAACACTTCTACACTGCTGGTGGGAATGCAAATTAATACAATCCATTTGGAAACATGTTTGGACAACACTTAGAGATTTAAAAATAGATCTGCCATTCGATCCTATAATTCCTCTACTAGGCATATACCCAGAAGACCAAAAATCACATCATAACAAAGATATTTGTACCAGAATGTTTATTGCAGCCCAGTTCATAATTGCTAAGTCATGGAAAAAGCCCAGGTGCCCATGGATCCACGAACGGATTAATAAATTGTGGTAATGTACACCATGGAATACTATGCAGCCTTAAAGAAAGACTTTACCTCTTTCATGTTTACATGGATGGAGCTGGTACATATTCTTCTTAGTAAAGTATCTCAAGAATGGAAGAAAAAGTATCCAAAGTACTCAGCCCTACTGTGAAACTTATTTATGACTTTCACATGAAAGCTATAACCCAGTTATAGCCTAAGAATAGGGGGAAGAGGGAATGGGAGGGGAAGGAGGGGGGAGGTGGGCAGAGGGAAGGTGATTAGTGGGATTACGTCTGTGGTGCATCTTACAAGGGTATATGTGAAACTTAGTAAATGTAGACTGTGAATGTCTTAACACAATAATTAAGAAAATACCAGGAAGGCTATGTTAACCAGTGTGACGAAAATGTGTCAAATGGTCTATAAAACCAGTGTATGGTGCCCCATGATTGCATTAATGTACACAGCTATGATTTAATAAAAAATTAAATGAAAATTTAAAAAAAGATATGGTAGAAAATTTCACAGATTCGGTGAAAAGCATCAATGATCCAAGAATTTCTACAAATCTCAAGTAGTATAAATATATAAAACAACAAATCCAAACAGGCACCTCATAATCAAATTTCTAAAAAATAAAGATAGATTAAAAATCTTAAAAAGTATCTTTTTTATAAGCTGTAAGTAGACAATGAAATGTTAAGAATGCATAATGTAATCCCCAGACCAAACTAGAAAATAAAACAAAGAAGAAAAATTAAAAGCCATAAGATGAATTTAAATAGAATCCTTTAAAACAGAAAGTAGGAAAGTATTAGCAGAGGAACAAAATATCAAATTGAAGAAATCGAAAATAAATTGGAAAGCAAAATGGTGGACTTAAATCCAAAAAATTAACAATTATGTTACATGAGATAGACTAGTCTCGAATTAAAAGGCAGAGATTTACAGACTAGCTTTTTATTTATTTATTTATTTTTACTATTTCACTCTATGCTACAAGCAGTTTTTTTTTTTTTTTTTTTCATTTTTTGGCCGGGTCTGGATTTGAACCCGCCACCTCCAGCATATGGGTGCCCCACCCCTTTGAGCCACAGGTGCCGCCCAGCAATTTGTTTTGATATAACAAGCAAAGAGCTTGAAAATAAAACTATAAGAAATACTTATATAGTGCAAGCAGCAAGCACACGAAAGATTATTATTAGAAAAAGACAAGGAGTATTACCTGAAAGTAAGAGGGACATTTTATACTATTAAATGGTTAATATAATTATACCTGTTTGGGTAGCTAATAATACTATAACATCAAAAACTGATGAAACTCAAAGGAGAAATGGAAAAATCCACAATCATAGTTGAATATTTTAATATCCTCTCTGTAAGTGATAAAGACATGAGAAAAAAAAATTATAAGGCCTTAGAATATTTGACCAACATTATCAACCAAGTTGACCTAATTGATAACGTTAGAACAATACATGAAGAAAACACATTATATATATCACATAGCTATTTTTATTTATTTTTATTTACTTTTTAAAATGTTTTTGCAGTTTTTTTTTTCTCAGGGCTGGGGTTGAACGTGCAACCTCCAGCATATGGGGCTGGCACCCTACTCCTTTGAGCCACAGGCGCCACCCCCAAAACACATTATTTTCAAATGCACCTATAATATGTTCACCAAGATAGACTATATACTGGCTTATAGAATAAATCAATAAATTTCAAAAACGTGAACTTTACATAGTGCATACTTTAACAATGATAGAATTAAATTAGAAAACTTTAGGTTATTATGATAAGTGAAGTCAGACAGAAAAAGACAAATACTGTATGATCTTTGTATATGAAATCTAAAAAAGTCAAGCTCATAGAAATGGAGAGTAGAATAGAAGCAGAGTGGTGGTTACCAGGGACTGTGGTGCGGAGGAAATGGGTAGATGCTGGTCAAAGGATACAAACTTTCAGCTATAAGATCAAGAAGTTCTGGGGGACTATCTGGGGAAGTTCGAGTATAGTACTATAGCTAATAATAGTATATTTGACATTTGTTGAGAAAGTATATCTTAAATGTTCACACCACAAAAAGAAAAATAAAAATTACATGAGGTGATGGAAAAGTTTTAGATGGTCTGTGATAATTATTTCACAATGTTTACATATATCAATACATCACATTTGCATGGTAAATATATTCAATTTTTAATAGTCAGTTATATCTCAATAAAGCTGTAAAAGAAATATTTATTAGGTCATATAAAAAAAAAAATATATATATTTTTTTTGTGTGACAGAGCCTCAAGCTGTTGCCTTGGATAGAGTGCCATGGCGTCACAGCTCACAGCAACCTCCAACTTCTGGGCTCAAGCAAGTCTCCTGCCTCTGCCTCCCAAGTAGCTGGGACTACAGGCACCCGCCCCAACACCCAGGTATTTTTTGCTTGCAGCCGTCATTGTTGTTTGGCAGGCCCGGGCTGGATTCAAACCCACTAGCTCTGGTATATATGGCTGGTGCCTTAGCCACTTGAGCCACAGGCTCTGAGCCTAAAAATATTATTCTATAAAAAAAGGGAAAAAAACCCAAATATTTGGAAGTTTAAAAGCAAACTCAGTCCAGGGTATCTAGTTTATGAGTCAAAAAAAAAAAAATAATAATAATAATGGCCAGGTACAGTGGCTCACACATATAATCCTAGCCCTTTGGACAGCCACAATGGGAAGATTGCTTGAGGCCACGAGTTCAAGACCAGCCTGAGCAACATAGAAAAATCCTGTCTCTACAAAAAAATAGAAAAATTAGCTGGGTACTGTGGCACATGCCTGTCCTGGCTACTAGGGAGGGTGAGGCAGGAGGATCTCTTGAGTCTAGGAATTTAAGGTTGCTGTCAGCTATGATAATGCCACTTCATTCTAGCCTGGGCAACAAAGTGAGAACCCTCTTGAAAGAAAAAGAAGAAAGAAAGAAACAGAGAGAGAGAGAGAGAGAGAGAGAGAGAGAGAGAGAGAGAGAGAGAGAAAAGAAAGGGAGAACAAAGGAGTGAATAAACAAGGGAAGTTAGAAAATACTTCAAATGTGTCTTAATAAATATACAGTATATAAACATCTGTGGGATGAACTAAACTAATACTGAAAGAGAAGCTTAAAGTCTTATGTATCAGAAAAAAGAGAATTATAATATAATTCTTACATATATGAATTATATTATAGTAATAAAAATATATAATATGAATTTCCACTTTAAGAAATAAGGAAAAGAGGGGCTGAACGAACCCAAAATAAACAGAAGGAAGAAAACAATAAAGGTAAGAAGTAAAATTAATGGGTTAGAAAATAAACAATACACAATTTTATTCTTAGTAAAAATTAATACACTTGATGCAGCCCTAGTAATATTAATAAACCCTACCCACATTAATAATCAATGGGTCAGAGAAGATTAAATAGGAAATTAGAAAATACTTTGAGATGAATGAAAACAAAAACACAGCATACCAAAACTTATGAAATACAGTTTTCAGAGGAAAATTTATAGCAGTAAACACCTCCATTGAAAAAGAAAGATCTTAAATCAATAACCTAGCCTTCTACCATAAGAAACTAGAACTAAAAGAGCAGACTAAACCAAAGCAAACAGAAAGCAGGAAATATTAGAGTCCAGATAAGTGAAATAGTGAATTAAAAAACACCAAAGAGAACCAAGAAAATCAAAATTGGTTCTGTGGGCCGGGAACGCCTGTAATTCTAACACTCTGGGAGGCTGAGGTAGGTAGATTGCTTGAGTTCAGAAGTTCAAGACCAGCCTGGTAAGAATGAGATCCCGTCTCTACTAAAAATAGAAAAATTAGCTGGGCATCATGATAGGCACCTGTAGTCCCAGCTACTCAGGAGGCTGAGGCAGAAGAATTGCCTGAACCCAAGAGTCTGAGGTTACTGTGAGTAATAATGCAACAGCACTCTAGCCTGAGCAACAGAGTGAGACTTTGTCTCAAAAAAAAAAGATAGTTGGTTCTGTGGAAGAGCAACATAATTGATAAGACTACCACTACACTGACCCCCCACCCCAAAGGAACAAGATTCAAATTACTAAAATCAGAAAGAAATGTGTGGGTATTACTAGAAACTTTACAGAACTGGAAAGTATTCTAAGGGAATATACTGTTAACAATAGTATGCCAACAGAATAGATAATCTGATAAAAATTCCTAGAAACACATAAAATACTAAAAGTGACTGAAGAAGAAACAGAAAATCTGAGTAAGCCTACAACAACTACAAAGATTAAATTAGTAATTAAAAAACTTTCAAGAAAGAAAATCTCAGGACCAGATGACTTTACTGGTGAATGCTATCAAACTTTTAAAGAGTTAACATTAACCCTTCTCAAACTCTTACAAAAATAGAAAAGGAGAAAATAGTGATTCAAGGAAGTCAGAATCACTCTGAAAAATGCATATATATACATGCATATAATTATACATACATAAAATAGTGGATTAAAGACTTAGGTGTAAGACCTGAAACTGTAAAACTCCTAGACTAAAACAGGGGAAAACCTCCATGACATTGATCATGACAATATTTTTGATACGATACCAAAAGCACAGGAAATAACAGCAAAAATAAACACACGGGACTACATGAAACAAAAGAGTTTCTGCAAAGCAAAGGAAGCAGTCAACCAAATGAAAAGGAAACCCACAGAATGGGAGAAAATATTTGCAAACCAGGTATCTGATAAGGAATTAGTATCAAAAATGTATGAGAAACGCAATAGCAGAGAAACAGATAATCTTATTTTTAAAAATGGACAAAAGCTATGAATAAACATTTCTTTCAAAGAAGATATACAAATGGCTACCAGCCATATTTAAAAATTCTCAGCATCACTAATCATCACAGAAATGTAAATCAAAACCTTAATAAGATATCATCTCACATCTGCTAGAATGGCTATTATCAAAATGTCAAAAGATAAAAAGGGTTCCCACTGTTGGTGGGAAAATAAATTGGCACAGCCATTATGAAAAACAGTATGGAGTTTCCTCAAATAATTAAAAACAGAACTACTGTATGTATGATCCAGTATGTATCCAAAAGAAATGAAACCAGTATCTCAAAGAGATGTATGCACTCCGTACTTCACTGCAGCATTATCCACAATAGCCAAGATCAAAAACAACCTGTCAATGAATGATTTGATAAAGAACATGTGGTGTGTGTGCATATGTATACACACAATGGAATATTATTCAGCCTTAAAAAGGAAGAATACCCTGCCATTTGTAACATGGGTGAACAGGGAAAACATTATGCTCAGTGAAATAAGCCATACACAGAAAGACAAATACTGCACAATTTCACTTATTTATGGAATCCGAAAAAGCTGAATTCACAAAAACAGAAAGTATAAGGGGTGAGGGGGTGAGAGAAATGGGGAGAAATTTGTCAAAGTGTACAAACTTTCAGGTATGAGATGAATAAGCTCCGGAGATGGTGACTATAATTAATAGTACTATACTGTACATTTGATATTTGCTGAGAGTAGACCTTAAGTGTTCTCACCACACACTCAACACACAATACACAAAGATAACCATGTGAGGTGATGGATATGTAAATTAACTTGATTGTGATAATCATTTCACAATGTATACATGTATCAAAACAACACATTTTTATTCAACTTCCTCTAGATATAATACCAAAATTGGCAAAGTAGTAGGGGAAATATTCATCATTTTTTTCAGTGAAGAAACACAAAAAAGTATTTTAATCTTGGATTAAAAAAAAAAAAAAAATGAGCCAGGCTGCATTCCAGGAAAAATGCCATCTCTCTTTGCAAAGATCACTTCTTTCAATGTGGCAAAAAGCGAAATTTGCTATGTGTATAAATTTCTTAATAAAGATATGTAATCTCCTTGCAAAATCCACTCTCCCTCCTCATCAGAAAAAAGAAACATACATTTTTGTGTTTATGAAAATTTTAGGTAATATGTATGCAAATTTGTTTAACCAGATCTCTGCTAGTTTCACAAAAGCTCTTATTAGACGGTTTCTTTTAAGGTAGAAATACCAGTCAGTCTACCTCTGATTCATTAGTTGCTAAGAGTTCATGTGCACATATGGAAGTAAATCTCATTGAAAACCAAGCCAGGGATGGGGAGAGGGGATGGGTAAATTCACACCTATCAAGTATAGCGCACAGCATCTGGGTGAAAGCACACTTACATGTATAACTTTGACTCAATCTGTACAAAAACAAAGTATGTAAAGAAAACATGTATACCCCCTAACATTCTGAAATAAAAAGAAATACATAATTGTTTTTAAAAAGAGTTTATTTCTCAGTGTGGAATTCTGTCCAAAAGACAGGAGAGTATGCTTGGCTGGCATATTTACTTTGTGTCTTAAGTTACACAGAATTGGGGGTTTTTCTGTGGCAAAGATGCAATTTGCTCAGCAAGTAATATCATTTTGCTTTCTCTAGGAGGGTCTTCATTATATGAATCTAAAAGTGATAGGTGCATATTTTAAAAGTGTTTTTCATAAACACTTTTTAAAAATGTCTTTGCAATCTAGAGGCTCCCAATTTGCCTTCCTCCGATTCTATTCACCAATGTCTCTTTAAATGGAAGGTCTTATTTTAATTAGAGAAATCTCAAGAAGTAGACAGCATTCATTCCATAAACATTCACTGAGCAGCAACTGTCTGCAAAGGTTTGAGGTGGGAAGGAGAACAGCCATGCCTGTCCTCACAAAGCTCAGCTATGAGATCTTTTTTAAAACCATGAGATTTGGTTAGACTATATGATATTGCAAGTTTTGTAGGTCAAAACCAGTAGATTAATGGCAATTTCATATGGGTCAACTGAAGTGGAAAAGTATTAGCGCAATGCAGTCTAGGAGAAAGGAAAGATCACTTTCAGATGGGGTTGTAAGATGGTGGGGAAGTGAAGAAAGGAAGGATATTTCTGCCTTTGTGTGATTCATTTGTTTGTGATCATGAAAATGTACTGCTTCCCAATCCAGGTTAGATAAATATTTCATTTATACTTGGAGGGGAGAAATGTAACAATAAGAGTTGTGTAAAGAGAATGTCAGTGTGGAATCATTCATGATCTGGGCCTGTGAGGAAGGCATTGTGTGATACTGAAATGTCTCTGGTTAGAGTCCTTACTACCTGGGGTGGAACATGGGGGATGCACTCTGAAGCCAGGGGATCTTTATCTTTATCACAAAGCCTCCAGAATTGTAAATGAAAGTATATGTGTTTGGATGGTGCTATGGTTTGAATGTGTCTCCTCCAAAATTCGTGTTGAAACGTAATCCCCATTGTGGTGTTAAGAGATGGAGCTCTTCAGAAGTGATTAGGCCATGAGGTCTCCACTCATATGAATGGATTAGTGTCTTATAAAAAGACTTGAGGAAGTGAGTTTACCCTTTCCCTTTTGCCAGGAGAAGACAACACTCCTCTCCTCTGGAGGATGCAGCAACAAGGCACCACCTTAAAAGCAGGAGACTGGACCCTTGCCAGACGCCAAATGCTGGCTCCTTGAACTTGGACTTCCCAGTCTCCAGATCTGTGATAAATAAATTGGTGTTTTTTATAAATCATGCAATTTCAGATATTTTGTTATAGCAGCAAAAACTAAGATGAGATTTTACATGCATTTTTCTAGGAGTGGGGTGGACATGGAAAGAGTACAATACTCATTGGATTCTCAAAAAGTCTGTGGCTGAGAATCAGATACGTACCATAAAAATATGTGGGCATACATACTTTTGTGAAATGGAATGAATGTATTTGTAAGGAGGTTGTGATCAATGCCATGGACTCAAGAGAAAGAGAGAGATTAATTTCAGTGGGAAGGATCTATGAAAGGGTTGGGAGGAATGTTTGGTATCTCAGGTTGGGAGGTTTTCTGCACAGGATTTGGTGGGAAGTAATGAAGTCTAGTACCATGGCAGTGTGAGGGGATGGAAGGGATGGGGAAGCATGTACAAAAGCTGCAGAGATAGAACTGGTAATATTCAGTAATTGATTAACCAAGAGGCCAAGAGAGATGGAGGATTTGAAGGTGATGCTAAACATTTACATGTAAGTGAATGGGAGGATCAAATTCTCACTTAAGCAAATCTTAAACTGTCAAACATTTTGTCACACAAACCTCTGTTTTCTTCTCCTTTTGAAAAAACTGCTAGATTGACACTTTACCTTTTACACCTTTATAATGGAAGATTTCAAACAAATACTTCAGTGGAGATAATATTGTGAAACTTCTTGTACCCATCACCCAGATTCAAAAAAATTATTAATATCAAAAGCCAGATTTCTGGATTAGCAACACATAGCCTGTACTTAAATTCCCCAGATAACCCAATTATACTCAACTGTCTTCTATGAACCCCAAAAAGTATACACAAAATTGTGCATATTTGTGTACATTTGTAAATACACACAGAGAAAGAATTCATAGCTTCTGATGGTTTCTATGACATAGCTTCATCCCATGCCCGGCCCACTCCCCAAAGAGCCCTTTCCCTTATAAAAAGAGAATTAAGGCACGATCTCTGAAAGCTTGCATACAAGTTAAGCGTTGCTTTTGATGAGTTATTTTGATGCGTCAAGACCAGAGTATTAAAGAAATAGAACACTGAGAATTCTCATTTGGGAGCAGGGAGGTCTGGAGCATGGAATGGTGCTCGCAGAGGATATGCTGCTATACATGGGTGTAGTCTAACCTGCCAGAGAGTACTGAATGCTTTGGTATGTATTAAAGTTTCAGGAAATTGGACATGAAGCTTAACAAGGAAATGGATGTTGATTATATACAGTTTTCACTTCTTCATTCAGCAAGTATTATTGACTGCTTATCACATACAAGGCATTATGTTAGGCCCTAGAGGTACAAAACAGTTTCTACTTTTGTGAAACTTATATTCTAGTGGGGAGCACTGATGCCATACATATTATCATAAAAATCATCATATATCAATAAAATATGGTAACTAACTAAAAATGAAAGGCACAAAGAACAGCTAGTGAGAATGCCTTAAGTGCTGGGAATGGATGTGAAACCGCATCTGCACACTAATCATGACCACAGTGAGTAGGAACTAAAATCTTAAATGTGGCTGGTACTTGAAGAGTGGGGAAAATTACAGTGCATGATGACACTTGAGGGGCAGGTGGGCAGAGGACAGATCCTGCTGGGCGCTGAAAGTCACAGTAAGAAGTTTTGCCTTTGAAAACTGTAGCAACCTTTTAAAGTTCTTAGTACAGGATCTGGAAAGAAGTTGACAAGATCAGATCTGCATTTAGAAAAGATGACTTTGTCTGGAAAGTGAATATCAGATTTGGGGAGGGGGCACCAGTGCATGTGAAGTGACTGGTTAGATGACTATTGTTCAGGTAAGAGATGATGGTTTATGGCAGGGTGGTAGTGAGGAAGATGGAGAGAACTGAATGCTGTGGAGTCCCTTTAGTGCACTAAACAATTTTTTTTGTTGTTGTTGTTGTTGTTGTTTGCTATTATTTATTATTATTATTAAATCATAGCTGTGTACATTAATGCGATCATGGGGAACCATACACTGGTTTTATAGACCATTTGACACATTTTCATCACACTGGTTAACATAGCCTTCCTGGCATTTTCTAGGTTATTGTGTTAAGACATTTATATTCTACATTTACTAAGTTTCACATGTACCCTTGTAAGACGCACTGCAGGTGTAATCCCACCAATCACCCTGCCCATCCTCCCCCCTCCCTCCCCTTCCTCTCCCCCTTCCCCTTATTCTTAGGTTATAACTGGGTTATAGCTTTCATGTGAAAGCCATAAATTAGTTTCATAGTAGAGCTGAGTACATTGGATACTTTTTCTTCCATTCTTGGGATACTTTACTAAGAAGAATATGTACCAGCTCCATCCATGTAAACATGAAAGAGGTAAAGTCTCCATCTTTCTTTAAGGGTGCATAATATTCCATGCTGTACATATATCACAATTTATTAATCTATTCGTGGATCCATGGGGACTTGGGCTTTTTCCATGACTTAGCAATTATGAATTGGGCTGCAATAAACATTCTGGTATGAATATTTTTGTTATGATGTGAATTTTGGTCTTCTGAGTATATACCTAGTAGAGGAATTATAGGATTGAATGGCAGATCTATTTTTAGATCTGTAAGTGTTCTCCATATATCTTTCCAAAAGGAATGGATTAATTTGCATTCCCACCAGCAGTGTAGAAGTGTTACTTCTTCTCCACATCCACGCCAACATCTCTCAGCAAAGAACATAGTAAGTAAAGCAAACAAACAGCCCTCAGAATGGGAGAAGATATTTGCAGGTTATGTCTCCAACAAAGATCCACAGAGAACTCAAACATATAAGCAAGAAAAGAACAAGTGATCCCATTGCAGGCTGGGCAAGGGACTTGAAGAGAAACTTGTCTGAAGAAGACAGGCACATGGCCTGCAGACAGATGCACTAAACAATTTGGATGCAACCCGTTGTGATGAAAAGTTTGAGCCTCACAACATGCATACCTTCAAATGTTGCCACTTATGTGTTAAATAACATGGTTTCTTGGTCGTTTAGCTGTCCAAGCTAGGGTTAAAGTTCTTCAATATGCCTAAAGCCACACAGAAAGTAGATAAGTCAGACCCTGAGTACAGACCAATGGTCAGTTTGTGTATATAGGATAATAACCACTGATTTATTCTGTAAAAAGAGGTGTCAGGTGGACCTACACAGTCTTAGCCTCAGTCAATCAGCACAAGTTAATAACTGTACACTATGCAGAAAATACAAGTTTCCCACAAAACAGTCTCTAGTATACAAAGAAATAAGCACCATTTCAATATGTACAACCCACCCAATGAATAAATTCTAAATATTGAATAGATATTATTAAACTTACGCTTCACTCCGCAAAATTGCCAAAGGCAATTCATAGTGTGGGAATGCTGAGGAGTCTGATAGGGTAATTTCTAACCGTCAGAATGGGAATGCAGGGAGAGAAAATAGTCTTAGGTGTAAGTAAAGGAAACATAACTATTCTTTCCCCTAAACCAAGAAAAAAAAAAAAAAAAAGCAAGTCTTTTGGTTTCCCTTATGAATCATCTTTTCCAGTGGTGGTTTTCTATCTTTCTTTTGGGGGGAACCTATATAAGACAAGTATTAATAAAGGTTCAGTAACCCTTTAAGACAAGGCTGCCTGAATAAGAGGCCATCTTAGAAGGGCCTTTAGTTTCTGGAGGAAGTATGTGCACAATTTATTTCATGAGCCTCAGTTTGCAGAAACCCTCTGACAGGTCGGGGTGACCCTGTTCTGCCAGCTCTCCAGAATCCCCAGCACCTTGAATGGGCTGGCTGACTGCCTTCTTGCTTATCCTGTAGCTCACCACCTAGTTGCTTATCTTCTATTTCAATTCTTTCTGGAACCTTGGCAACCTCCCACACTGTCTGCCATCTTTACTGCTGCCCATTTCTGGGTTTGCATCAACTGTCTTACGACGGCCAATTATCCTTCATGCTGCAATCACTGGAAATTCTGGGAAGAATACTCCCAACCAGAGATTCTCAATGCTGGCTGTGTGTCACAATCCCTAAGTGGAACTTTTTACAAATGGACATTCCCTGGTGTGATTTTGTGTTAGACCCTCCCGGAGCGGATCCTGGTAATATGTATTGTTAGAAGGCTTGTCGGCTGTTTTAGCAACAGTGAATCAGTATTTTGGAATCGCTGCAAGATATTTGCCTTTGTATTCCACTTAGAGGTTTCAGCAAAGGAAAAGACAAGTGAGCACCTTGTCCTTTATGCTCCTCTCAAGAAAATGTACCATTTCCTAGAGCATGATATCGAATTAGAGTAATACTATTAACACCAATTATTGGAGGAGATACATATTTTTCCATTCATAATAGCAATACTGTTTATTGAGTGCTATGTATGTGTTAGGCACTATGCTAAATGCTTTTCACAATTTTTCAACCCAATCTTCTTAATAATCCCATGGGGATATGCATTGATTTATATTAATCAGGTGAGAAAAATAACAATTTGAGGGGTTAAGGAGCTTCCCTATGGAGAAGTTTCCAAATTAAGATTTGAACCCAGATCTAACTGATGGCATAATTCCTGCTTTTAGCCACATGGCCAGCATCTCTTAATAAACATGTGGCAAAGCAGAGAGCCAATTAACTACATTCTCCCTCTTCTGCTGGATTCTTTGGAGTTTGCTCTAAGGTGCTCCTTAGACTACCTCCACCCCCAGAATTACTATGGAAATTAAGGCGGATAAGACCTGGACTAGCTGCCCACAAAAAAAGATTTGAATCTCACTGGTGAATCTCATGAAAATGGTTGTGATAACAAACCTGAGGCAAAATGGTGTTTTGTACATCCTGGCTGTTTGCAGGTTATTTCAGCACCACAATTTCAGCTATCGTCTCAGCCACTTCCTCTATTTTCCCCTGATGCTGTTACTCACTGTGAAACCCACAGAGGACCTGAGATTGCCAATTCTGCAGGTGAATCTGCTGGCAGCAGCAGAGGTCCCTCGATGCCATTGTCTTCCTGACCACTGTAACTCCTTCCCCTCTCTGAGCAGCACTCTGCTCACCAGCACAGCCAGATGCTTTTGTTCAGGCCCAGAAGGACTGGAATAAACACAAAAATATACCCTCTACTTCATCGCTGTTAAACTACTGTAATCACAGCAAAGTGCTCTGCTACTCACAAGAAGTTGATGGATCTGTGACAGCATTCTCAGAGGTGGACAAGAAAGAAAGGGATTTTGTAACAGGTGGGATTCCTGTTGAGTTATTAACATTTGTATCGCAGGTTCTATTTCCACTACATTCGCCAGGGACAAATAACACACTGGCTTTGATTCTACTATTTAAAAGGAAACTATAAGGTAGTACAAAGGCTGCTTGTTATAAAAATCCTATTGCAATGCAGTACACTATTAATTGTTCTAAGATTCTTCATAATCAAAATGAAATGCTTGCTAATGTGCTTATTTTTAATGCAAATCTGGATTTTTAGAAATAACCTGTATGCAATATTTGCATCAAGTGCTTAAAGTAACATTTGTTTTCCATGTTTCTTTTCTCATTGTGAATATTCAATATTTCATTTTAAATTGTGTTACACAGTATTATAACCTTGACAAAGAACATAAATGAACACTTACCAGGCTATAGAAAGAATTGACCCATTTCTGATTATCCGTGGAAATTAAATTACTGTGCAGTGCTTCCTGAACATTCGCATCTTAATGTAAGGAGTAAAGTTAACAGCACATAGAGCCAATGTAGGTTGTTCATATAGGCAGACCATTCAGCCATAGAACAACCCCATGCAAAGATTGAAGGCCTCTTATCTTGCCACCTTCTGAAAGGCTTCCTCGATCCAGTGTGTACAAGTAGATATCAAATTAATTTAACATTGGTAAAGTGTCTGTCAACTGTCTGAAGTGACAAATAAGGCATAAGTGAGTTTTCTTTTTAGAGACACAAAAGTGGGAAGATCTCTGATCACCCTATTCCTGCCATCTCAGTGACTAGATGGACATTATTATACAAACTACGTCGGGTTTGAATAAAAAGTCCTAAAAGGGCAACACCCAGCAATCTTACCTTTCATTTTGTCTCAAATCTGAAAAACAATAGTCTCAAATGAAGTTTTTCTCTTTGTCTTCAGAGTTAACTAAGATTTATCTTAGTTAACATGTTATAATATGAAAGCTTTTGGAAATGCTACCTCCCCCACCAGAGGTTTTTGTTTTTGTTTTCTCCTGAGCTCAGTTGTATACCCACAAGAAAATAGGCACTTATAATTTATGTGGAGGAACTCACCCACTAAACATGATTGAGGCTAAATCCAAAATTCTGACAACTGATGTTAAGGAAGATAGTAATTCTCAGCATATTGTTTAACATAAAAAATTCTTATTTTGACACTATAGGCTTTTTTTTTTTTTTTAATTCAGAGTCATACCAGAAACCCAAGACTTTAGAGCTAAAAGTGGTCTCAACATAATAACCACAGAATAACTTTTTAAGGCCAGGTTTTATTTCAAGTAGATGCTATCAGCCGTCATGCCAGCCTCATAGTATAGGATGGACTATCTCCCGACATCGTACTGTATTTAAAATAGTGTCCTCCTGAAGTGAGTCAGTATTTTCTAGAAGCAGATAACTAATTATCTCTTTTAACTCATTCTTCCTGAAGAGGATATTGGATAGTAGTAACAAAAAAGCGTTTGTTTTATCAGTGAGTATCAGCATAGGTACCATTAGTAGAATTCTGTGACAATTAGTTTCTATTGTTGATTGCCCAACTGTCTGGTCAAACACCAATTCCTCCACCATCTGTTTAGAAATTTCTGACATGAGAAAATGAACCTGGGAAGGCAAATGTGTTCAGCATGACTTTGGACAGAAGCATACCTCTCGTGGGGTGGTTTACTCCTCCTTTTCTCCCCGGAGATGCATATGGCACAGTGCCTTTTTGAAAGGGGCATCCAGAAAATATGTCAGTGACTGGGCAAAAGAAACACTTACAGGGACATTGCACACAGTCCACAAGATAGAGCATTAATCAAAGCAAAATATTACATGATCAGTGGCAATGAAATTTGCTCACAAGGCTGGGCTCATCTGTGCTTCCATTCCCAACTATCTTTTGTCTCCCACCTCCCTTCATTTTTTCCTTTCTGCTGCCTTCTTTGAGCTGCAGTAAATCATGTTGTGAAATGAGTCTGAATAGCAAAAGCATTAAGATTTCACATTCTGCAGCGTAACAATGAATTGCCTTATGTTAGAATTCAAGCTTGTTAGTGAGGCTCACAAATATTATCATCTCCTGTGGTGGCAATTTACTAGCCATCCAGGAAAGTGGTTTTTACTACCCCAGCCAGCACCAAACAGACCTTATGAGCTGCAGATGGGGGTCTCTTCACCACAGTTCTGCGTTCTGCACGGCATGACACCCAATTCATACTTGGAAGCGAATATGTTAGCATCTGTGATAGATCATGTGGAGACATCATGCTAAATACATAATGGAAAAGGTAGCTCAAAAGGGAATTTCTTTTGAAGGGGCCAAGCTCCTCCAAGGAAGAGGGTCATGGCCAAGGCACAAGCCTACAGGGCCTGTCCAGTGTGTCTGGGTGCAGCAACACAATGTCCAGATCTGGGGGTTGGGGGAGGCAGGTAAAAGGTGCTTCCAGTTAACCATGGCTTCTATTCAATAGCTTGATCATTCAGTACACTAGGTAGCCATGGCTCCTGTCTATGCTCTAATTCAGCCCTGAGAGTTTAGGGAGTATGGAGGGTGCACAGTAAATTTGGTGGGTAGGAAACAATGAGAAGATGATGGAAAATTCATTTCAATACTGCCAAACAAAGCAATTACTATCTTTGAGTGCCATCAATCTCTCCCTTCCTCCCCTCCCCTCCTCTCTCTACTGTGAGGGACCTAAAATCTATGAAAAAGCCAGGGAAGAAACTTATTATCCCATTTATTATCCCAATGAATAGGGAGGAGAAAGCTGGTGAAGAATCCTTTAGAGGGTAAACTGCCCAATGCTTCTAGTGAAATGGGAAAAGATTTCTGTTACTTTTTTTAATATTAAAGTTCTCAAGAGAAAGTGGGTCAGCAATTTGAATATATAGAAAGGTTAACACTAAAAAGGTAGGTTTTTTTTTTTTTTTTGCAATTGATTATCAGAATTAAACTCTGAATCTCCAAAATCCTGAAATTTAGCACATTTCAAATCTTTATTGAGAGCTAATTGCTATGCCTAGTTAGGAGATGAAGAAAAAATGTCTTAAAATTGACAGAGAGATCAGAGGAAAGATAATGTGCTGATGAGAAACACGTTTGCATTTTTCTAACTCAAAAATAGTTTTCTAATTGGGGTTTTGACAGGGAAAGTTAACTTCTACAGGGCTCTGGAATGGAAATAGATACTTTGATTTCTAATCCTCATCCATGACCCGGAATGTATGTTGACTGTGAATTCCTTCTGTTGGAGGCATGAAACCTAAGGTCATATAGGAATAAAAGCAAACATGTGTTTTCATCTTTTTGGAAAATGTGAGTGACTAGCAACAGAAATAATGCTTTTTAATGATTTATCCTCCCAGAAAGAAAAAGAAGATAGCTAGGAATATCTCTAAAGGAATAATGCAACATCCTCGTGGGGCAGGGGATGGGGGGGGGGGTGTTATTTCATCTATTTGCTCACCACAGGGACTCTGAGGTGGCAACAAATATCACACTGTGTGTGAGTCCCACAGGCCCATGGGAGAGATGAAGGTGGTATTTCATGACTGACTTCCTTCTGGGAAATTCAGGACAAAGACTCTTGTATTTTAGACTGTGTTCAATTCTCTTTTTTTTTTTTTCTGTATTGCCCTAGGATTCATTCCCCCAAGAGGAGGAATTTGCAGTCAACACAAATTTCATGTCACAGTCAATGAGTAGAAATCAAAATATTCACTTCTACTACAAAGTCGTTCAGCAAAAACAACAAAATCTTCCCCTGCAATCTATTTATGGCTCTCTCTCTCTCTCTCTCTTTTTTATTTTTTATTAAATCATAGCTGTGTACATTAATGCAGTCATGGGGTACAATGTGCTGGTTTTATATGCAATTTGAAATATTTTCATCACACTGGTTAACATAGCCTTCATGGCATTTTCTTAGTTGTTATTTTTTCTTTTTTCCTTTTTTTTATTATTAAATCATAGCTGTGTACATTAATGCAATCATGGGGCACCATACACTGGTTTAATATACCATTTGACATATTTTCATCACACTGGTTAATATAGCCTTCCTGGCATCTTCTTAGTTATTGTGTTAAGACATTTATATTCTACATTTACTAAGTTTCACATGTACCCTTGTAAGATGCACCTTAGGTATAATCCCACCAATCACCCCACCTTGCCCATTCTTCTCCCTCCCCTCCCCTCCCTCTTCCCCTTTCCCATATTCTTGGGCTATAATTGGGTTATAGCTTTCTTTTTTTTTTAATGATTGAATCATAGCTGTGTATATTAATGCAACCATGGGGCACCATACACTGGTTTTATAGACCGTTTGACACATTTTCATCACACTGGTTAACATAACCTTCCTGGTATTTTCTTAGTTACTGTGTTAAGACATTTATATGCTACATTTACTAAGGTTCACATGTACCCTTGTGAGATGCACTGCAGGTGTAATCCCACCAATCACCCTCCCTCTGCCCATCCTACCCCCTCCCTCCCCTCCCTTTCCCCCTTCCCCCTATTCTTAGGTTATAACTGGGTTATACCTTTCATGTGAAAGCCATCAAGTAGTTTCATAGTAGGGCTGAGTACATTGGATAGTTTTTCTTCCAGTCTTGAGATACTTTACTAAGAAGAATATGTTCCAGCTCCATCCATGTAAACATGTAAGAGGTAAAGTCTCCATCTTTCTTTAAGGCTGCATAATATTCCATGGTGTACATATACCACAATTTATTGATCCATTTGTGGGATCATGGGCACTTGGGCTTCTTCCATGACTTAGCAATTATGAATTGGACTGCAATAAACATTCTGGTACATATATCTTTGTTATAATGTGATTTTTGGTCTTCTGGATATATACCTAGTAGAGGAATTGTAGGATCGAATGGCAGGTCTATTTTTAGATCTCTAAGTGTTCTCCAAACATCTTTCCAAAAGGAACACATTAGTTTGCATTACCACCAGCACTGTAGAAGTGTTTCTCCACATCCATGCCAGCATCTCTGGTTTTAGGATTTTGTGATGTGGGCTAATCTTACTGGAGTTAGAGGATATCTTGAAGTAGTTTTGATTTGCATTTCTCTCATGATTAAGGATGATGAGCATTTTTTCATGTGTCCATGTGCCTGTCTTCTTCAGAGAAGTTTCTCTTCAAGTCCCTTGCCCAGCCTGAGATGGGATCACTTGTTCTTTTCTTGCTAATACGTTTGAGTTCTCTGTGGATTCTGGTTATTAAACCTTTGTTGGAGACATAACCTGCAAATATCTTCTCCCATCCTATGGGCTGTTTGCTTGCTTTACTTACTGTGTTCTTGCCTGTGCAGCAGCTTTGTAGTTTGATCAGGTCCCGGTAGTGTATTTTTGATGTTGCTTCAATTACCTGGGGGGTTCTCCTCATAAAGTATCTCCCAGGCCGATTTCTTTTAGAATTTTCCTTACACTTTTTTCTAGTAGTTTTATAGTTTCATGTCTTAAATTTAAATCTTCAATCCAGTGAGAGTCCATCTTAGTTAATGGTGAGAGGTGTGGGTCCAGTTTCATTCTTCTACAGGTCACCAGCCAGTTCACCCAGCACCATTTGTTACATAGGGAATCTTTTCCCCACTGAATGTTTTTAATTGGCTTATCAAAGATCAAGTAACAGTAAGTAGCTGGGTTCATCTCTTGGTTCTCTATTCCATTCCAGACATCTACCTCTGTTTTTGTGCCAGTACTATGCTGTTTTGATCACTATCAATTTATAGTATAGTCTGAGGTCTGGTAGTGCAATTCCTCCTGCTTTGTTTTTATTTCTGAGTAATGTCTTGGCTATTTGATTTTTTTTCTGATTCCATATAAAACAAAGTATTATTTTTTCAAGATCTTTAAAGTATGACAGTGGAACTTTAATAAAGATTGCGTTAAAATTGTATATTGCTTCGGGTAGTATGGACATTTTAACAATGTTGATTCTTCCCAGCCATGAACATGGTATGTTTTTCCATTTGTTAACATCCTCAGCTATTTCTTTTCTCATAGTTCTCTTTATAGAGATCTTTCACATCCTTTGTGAGGTAAACTCCCAAATACTTCATCTTCTTTGGCACTACTGTGAATGAAATAGAGTCCTTGACTGTTTTTTCAGCTTGACTACTGTTGGTATATATAAAGGCTACAGATTTATGAGTGTTGATTTTGTAACCTGAAATGTTGCTGTATTCCTTGATCATGTCTAAGAGTTTTGTAGTAAAATCCCTGGTATTTTCCAGATATACAATCATATCATCTGTGAAGAATGAAAGTTTGATTCTTCTGACCCTATGTGGATACCCTTGCTTGCCTTTTCTTGCCTAATTGCGATGGCTAAGACTTGTATTACAATGTTAAAAAGCAGTGAAGACAATGGGCAACTTTGCCTGGTTCCTGATCTGAGTGAAATGATTTTAATTTAACTCCATTCAATATGATATTGGCTGTGGGTTTGCTGTAGATGGCCTCTATCAGTTTAAGAGATGTCCCTTTTATACCCATTTTGTTAAGTGTTCTGATCATGAAAGGATGTTGGATATTATCAAAAGCTTTTTCTGCATCAATGGAGAGAATCAGATGGTCTTTGTTTTTTAATCTGTTTATGTGATGAATTATATTTATAGATTTATGTATATTGAACTAGGCTTGAGACCCTGGGATAAAACCCACTTGGTCATGGTGTATAATGTGGTGGATGTGTTGCTGGATTCTGTTTGCTAGGATCTTGTTTAATATTTTTGCATCAATATTCATTAGTGATATTGGTCTATAATTTTGTTTTCTTGT
>CAUYPK010009209.1:0-20277 GCA_963574355.1 Loris lydekkerianus | reverse complement strand
TACTGGAAAGCTGAAGGGGGATTAAAAGCAGCTGAGCAATTCTTTGGCCGGATTTTACAGTGAGGGGACCAGAAATGGATGAGGCTAAGAGTTTAATTTCACCAGTATAGTCGTTATCAATCACCCCAGGAAAGATGTTTAGACCTCCAAGGGTGGAGCTGGCACGGCCTAAGAGGAGGCCAAAAGTGTTAGGTGGCAGGGGACCATAGACTCCTGTGGGAAATATTTGAGTTCCCATTTAGGAGTTAATACTGTAGTGGTGGAGGAACAGAGGTCCAATCCTGTGCTGCCTGCGGTGGCTCGGCAGAGGGAAGTGAGGGTTGGGTTTGAGTTTGGGGGACGAACCTGACAGCCCTGGGGTTCAGTCCCAGGTTCAGGGCTGGGGACTGGCCCCTCTGGAAGTTTCCCTGCTTCTGAGGAAGGGGGTTTCCTTGCGAGTCTGTTTTTGAGTGGCACTCGGAGGCCCAGTGTCTCCCTCGTTTGCATCGAGGGCATGCTGAGAGAGGGAGTGGCTGTATTGCCTTAGGCTCGATGCATTCTCTGGAAAAGTGGCCTTCTTTATTAGGAGAAAAATCCTTAATAGCAGCACCGATGGCAAGTCCCATGGCATGTGCGGAACTAATGCCTGCACATAATTTGATATAGTCAGAGATGTCGGCACCGCGGCGGTGTGGACGTATGGCAGCCTGGCAAGTGGGATTGGCATTTTCAAAGGCAATATGTTTAATAAAGGCGCTTTCACTTTCTTCCTGTCCAAAGAGCCGTTCGGTCGCATCCATAAGGCGGCTGATGAAATTACTATAAGGCTCATCAGGACCTTGGCAGATTTTAGCCAGGGAGGTGGTGGCGGATCCCTTAGGGGGAAGCTGTCTCCACGCTTTGAGACCTGCAGTTTGAATTTGCGCCAAAAGACCAGGAGGGAATTGAGCCTGTTTTTCATTGGTGTCATAAGGGCTCTGTCCTAAAAGTTTGTCTTTGGTCCATCCCCGTGCAACCTTACTTTCAGAATTGCGAGTGGCTATTTCTCTACAATTTTCAACAAATTCTGTTTTCCAAAGAACATAATCGCCGCCTGTTAATGCAGCATGGGCTGTCGAATACCAATCATTGGGTGTGAGCCAGCGATCACTCAGACTTTCTATTAAGGAAATGGTAAATGGAGCCACTGGGCCATAATTAGTTATAGCCATTTTAAGGTCTTTTACATGTTTAAAGCCAAGGCGGCGATAATGTTGATTTTTAACTTCTCCTCTTATGTTTTCAGCATCCTCAGAAGGCTCATTTTGATTATCAGAGTCTTCCGAGGTAGCAGCCTCATTAATTTCCTCCCCGTCATCTGAGTCAGGGGGGCCTTCTGTACCTTCAATATTCTTATGGGAACTATCGGGAGGAAGTTGGGATTTATTTCTGGTGACTGGGAAAGCTAGTACAGATTTAGAGGCTTTCTGGTTTGGTCTCTTTTTTGTAGCAGCGGGCATCAGGGAATGGGAGGCTAATTCTAAATCAAGGGCTTTCAATTCTTTTATCAATTGGAGATGTTCTCGTTTTTCAACTAACAACTTTCTAAGGCAAGCTGTTTTTTGTGCAACTTGGGTTTTAGCTCTGGTTGTGTAGTTGGCCTCATCAGTCCTGTTGAGGACCGGGGCGGAAAATTGGGGGGCAGTGGGATAAGAGGGGGGTCCTGACGGGGGTGGCCAATAAGGGTTATGATATTTAGTGGCTTCCTCCTCTAGAGATGAAGCCTCATCATTATTGAGGGTGTCGTCAGGCCCATCTCTAGTCAGGGGGAAGAGGGGTGTCAAGGAAGGATAAACCTTATGTGGGGCGGGTTTTGTAGGAACCGGCTTAAATGCAGTAGCAGTGGCAGTGGGACTAGGGGCTTTTATCAAGATAGGATTGGCAGGTTCAGGCATGGGAATAGACACAGAAGCACAAATAGAGGGTGGATGGGAAAGTCTTTGCAAAACTTTTTCCCCTTCTGTAATAACATCTTGAATATCTGGCCACTTCTTATGGATTTTTAAAACATCATTAATAAGATTCCAGTAAGAGAAGGCTTGAACTGGAATTTTCTCAGGGCCAAATGATTTACAATAATCCTTAAAACAATCTCCTATTCTAGCCCATTGTCTCTCATCAATAGTTCCTTCAAGGGGGAACCATGGGCATATATCTCCAACAAATTCAAAAAATCTCTTAAGATCCTTTTTCTTAACCCTAGTTCCTCGTGTCTTGAGGGACTCTTTAAGCCCCTGTAAGAATAAACCATGTTTATTCAATGCTTGTCCCATGATTGTGTTGCTTCACTTACCAAATCGGATCTGACTCACAGACAGGTGCCTCTGTGGCGATCACAGCGGATCTGTCTCACTTCTTCATTAAAGTGGTGATCACGGTGCGGATCTGTACTTGCTCCTTCCTTGAAGCGGCGATCCAAGGTGCCGGCCGGCCTTTATTGAAGCAACGCTCTCTCGGACCTCAAACCCAAATGGCCCCACGTCTGGGCACCAGTTGCCCCGGCCCGCGGGGCTAGTTCAGCAGGGACTTAGGGTATGGGGGGAGAGACTGGAAGGAACAAGAGACACGAAGAACGGCGAGCAAGACAGGATTCTGATCAAACTCCCGAAAAACTTTAGTTTTTAACAGCTATATAAACACAAGCGGAGGGACGAAGGGTGCTCAGGGGTATGAGAGGGTGGGGAATTCCCGGAGCAGGTGTGGTAATCTAACAGTCAGGATGTTCGTTTCGCCTCGGGCAGTAACCTTCCAAGCACCTGACTTAAGCGATAAGTTTCCAAGGTGAGCTTGCTCTTAAGTATTGGCTCCCGGCAGATTTGTGGCCTAGGATGTGGTCAATTTTGGAGTATGTTCTGTGGGCTGCTAAGAAGAATGTGTATTCAGTTTTGTTGGGATGAAATGTTCTTTAGATGTCTGTTACGTCCAGATGTTGAATGGTTAAGTTTAAATCTAAGATTTATTTGCTTAGCTTCTTTTTGGAGGATCTGTCCAGCACTGCTAAAGGGGTATTAAAATCCCCAACTACTATGGAACTGGAGGAAATCAAGTTGCTCATGTCTGTTAGAGTTTCTCTTATAAATTGAGGTGCGTTCTGGTTGGGTGCATAAATATTAATAATTGAAATCTCATCATATTGAGTATTACCTTTAACAAAGATGAAGTGTCCATCCTTATCCTTCTTTATTTTGGTTGGTTAAAAGCCTTTTGTGTCTGTGAATAGGATTGCAATGCCTGCTTTTTTTCTGCTTTCCATTTGCCTGGAGTATAGATGACCATCCCTATAAGATGAATATTGGTTTTCTTCGAATTATCCCAGAGCTCTCTGAGAAAGTGGTCTGCTTTTGCTCTCCATTTCTCTTCCCCTTTGAGAGTTTGGGAGCATTTGAAAGCTTTGTCTTCAATGTCAGAAATCCTTTCTTCTGCTTGTTCCATTCTCTTACTGAGGTATTCTACTGTGTTTCTCAGATCTTTGAGGGCTGCAAGTTCTTGTCTCAATGTGTCTAAATTTTTGGTCATTTGGTCTTTGAATTAGTTGAATTCTTGAGATATTTTTTGGGTTACTGCTTGGAATTCTAATTTGATCTTATTTGCTATCCAGATTCTGAATTCGATTTCTGACATCGCAGCTATTTGTTTGTGCATGGGATCTTGTGCTGTGTCTGCCCCATTGATCCTTTGGGGAGTTGATCTACTCTGATTATTCATATTGCCAGAGTTTTTCTGTTGATTTCGCCTCATGATTGTTTTTCACTGTTGCCTCTGGCTGTCCTCAGAGTTGGGGAGGTATCTCTCTAAGATTAGACCCCAGCAGGATCACTCTATTTTTGTTGGATCTTTGTAGGGAGTGATCCTGTGTAGTTCCTCTGGGGCTGCCCCAGCCAGGGAATTCTGGTTCTGGAAGCAGCTCTGGAGTATGACACACCCAGATCCAGCAACAGGGCGGGAGGTGGTGCACACGGTTCTGGGAGTGCCTGGCGCCCAGTGACTTTGACACAGAGAGCCCAAGGCTCGAGCAGTCTCTGGCCCAGAGAAGGGCTCTTCACAGAAGCAGAGAGGGCTCTGGAGGGCACGTAGCCACCAGAGTTCCTGGCCAGACGAGTGGGCCAGTGTGGAGGCAGAGAGGGTACAGGAGGGAGGACGCAGGGTTGTGCAGCTACCACAGTTCCTGGTCAGGGCATGCTGAGGCCCGGTGGGTGCAGGTCATGGGTCGGAGGTCATGGCGTAGCTCTTATGGAAATCCAGGTGGCGTCAAGCCCAGGAGTTTGAGGTTTCTATGAGCTGTGATGTCACGGCACTCTGCCCAGGGCAATAGCCCAAGCCTCCAGTGCACCAAAACCAGTCTCTCTCTGCCTCTGAGGGTTAAGGCTGAAAGGCAGCTCAGTCTCCATCTTTAGGCTTCTCAGTCACTAAGGTACTAGCTCCCGCCCAATTATTGGTCTGTGACCCTGACGGCAGAGCTTGCTGGGGCAGTTCTCTCACAATGGCTCCCTGCGGCCCACAGCTGAACACTGTTAGCTCTGTCCAGCTCAGTGGCTCAGTCTAGGGCCCTAGACAATGCCCAAAGTTCTCCTGCTCAAGCTCTCTTCAAGGCAGTTCAACTGAGTGTCAAGTCGAAAAAGACCAAAACAGTTCACAGGTAAGGCCTTTCCAGTTTGCAGTCTCACTGCTGCTTGTACTTACAGCTGCTGGTGGGATTAGGTCCATTGAACACATGCAACCACTTGCCACTTTTCCACTGTTTTTGTCTTCCTCTTGGGGTCCAGAAATCCTTTGCTGACTCCCTGTATCATCAAAGGGATGATTATAGGCAGATCCCATCAGCCAGAGATGCCTGGAGTCTTATCTCCCCAGACTCACCATGCCCTGTTGCAGGGAAGCTGTTACTCAGCCACCATCTTGGATTGTTTGCAATAACCACTTTCTGTAGACCTAGGGTAGTCCTGACCCCAAGATACCTCTCTATTCCTTACCTTTTCCTACACTGCTCACACCTTTGTAAACAGTCCATTTACTAGTTGCTCCTCAAATTGCCTAATTTGAGTGTGACATCTGTTTCCTGCTGGGACCTCGACTGATAAAGCAATCCCAGATCACACATCTTCACACGACACTGCTCAGGGCCTCCGTTGTCTCACCTCCCAGTCCCTGTGGGTGGTGGGAAGGGAGTGTGCTGATCTGCCAAAAGTAGTAAGAGACTGGACCAGTGCTGAGGGCGGTGTCACCTGAATAGAAATGGGCCAGGGGCCAGATGGGTGGCTCACACCTGGAATCCTAGCACTCTGGGAGGCCAAGGCAGGTAGATTCCCTTTGCTCACAGGTTTGAGAACAGCCTGAGCAAGAGCGATACCCTGTCTCTAAAAATAGCTGGGTGTTGTGAGGGTGTTGTGGGTTGTGTAGTCCCAGCTACTCAGGAGGCTGAGGCAAGAGAATTGCCTAAGCCCAAGAGGTTGCTGTGAACTATGATGCAACAGCACTCTACTGAGGGCGACATAGTGAAACTCTGTCTCAAAAAAAAAAAAAAAAAGAAAGAAAGAAAGCAAGAAAAAGAAATGGGCACGAGGTGATTTCCCCCAAGACAAAATCCAGATGCAGCAGTCCTGAATGGAAGGAGGGAAGGCCACACATGCCCCTGAGTGCCATCTCCTTCTCTGAAGCTTGTTGTTATTTTCCTGACCAGATACAATGCAACCAGCAGTGAGACAGCTGTGGCTCCTGCTGCCATGGAGCTTACAGCGTAGCTGGGGAAACAATTAAGTATACAAATAAGATAATTATACATCAGGCTGGGCACTGTAACCTTAGCACTCTGGGAGGCTGAATCGGGTGCATTGCCTGTGCTCAAGAGTTAGAGACCAGGTTGAGCAAGACCAAGACTCCATCTCTACTAAAAATAGAAAAAAAACTAGGTAGTCATTGTGGCAAGCACCTAGGCTGAGGCAAGAGGATCTCTTGAGCCTAAGAATTTGATGGCTGTGAGCTACAATGACACCACAACACTCTATCTAGGGTGACAGAGTGAGACTCTGTCTCAAAAGGAAAAAAAGATAATTAGACATCTATTAAATGATAGGAAGGAAAGAAATGAGGCACAAAGAGAAGACAAATCGGATGGCCTCTTTCAGATCATGTGACCAGGAAAGGCTCCTCTGAGGAGGTGATATTAAGCTGAGGCTGGGAAGATGAGGAGACAAGTGAATGGAGGACTGGAACTCCTGTGTGCACAGCTTAAGGATAGATGAGACCAGCTGTGGAAGAATGTGGGCGACGACAGTGTGGCTGGAGTGAGGTGAGCAAGGGGAAGAGCCTGCTGCATGAGGCAGGTGAGGCAGGCAGGCTTCCTGGACCTGGGCTGGGTTCTATCTGGGTGCACCTTAGTCTGATTTCTGTTTAAATCACTCTGGGAATAAGGTACTCATTTGGCAGATGCTGCACTGTTCAGGTGACAGATGGCAAACACCTAGGCAGGGTGCCAGCAGTGGAGATGTGTTTTGGAGATGAAATTGGCATGACTGACAGATCGATGGGATAGGATGGCTGGTAGGTAGAGAACGTGGAGTGACTCCTCAATTGCTGGTCTGACTGTTGAGTCCTGTTAGTGGAGGTGGCAGTGGGCATTGGAAAGTCTGGCCTGCGGTCTCCCAGCATCGCTGGGACCAAATGGCAAGTTCCAACAAGAGTCTGATGGTTTCCCTTGAGTCAGGTGTCACCTGGCCATTAGCTAAGTAGAGAGAGGAGAGGCACACAGGGACCAGTATGCTAGGGCCTGCCTGAATTTGTAGCAGTTCAAAAGAAAGGAGAAAATGATCACATAAATTACTAGACCATGAGGCCCTGGGTAGATGCCATCTGGGGCATCATCCCAGTCCCCCAGCTGTTTTCCTTTATCTAGAACCCTCTCCACATGCCCTGGAGTGGGGGCCAGCTACAGGGAATGGCAAGAAAGTCTGCTATAAAAAACATACAAATAAACAAACAACAACAGCAGGAGAAGGATGGAGTATGTGAGCAGGCACTGGGCTAGAGTGCAATTCCTCAGCATAGCTCACTGCAACCTCAGGCTCCTAGGCGCAAGTGATCCTTCTGCCCAGCCTCCCGAGTAGCTGGGACTGCAGGCATCCATAGCAATGCCCTGCTAATTTTTGTATTTTTAGCAGAGGTGGGTCTTGCTCTAGCTCAGGCTAGTCTTAAGCTTCTCAGCTCAAGCAATCCTCCTGCCTTGGCCTGCCCGAGTGGTAGGACAACAGGCATGAATCACCACACTCAGCCTAGAATAGATTTTTAAAATAGTTTTCAAGTTACTTTATGTGTGTATTTAAATTTTCTGCCTACTTAGTAATCCCTCTGCATCCATGGAAACTTCTTCATGAATCCTTATTTGTGAACCAGTCAGTACTTTTGGGTATTCTGGGACACCGGTGTCTACTAATTTACCAATGTAATTATTTTGCTATTTCTATGCTAGCTAGAGATGTAGAAGTATATGAATGATGATGATATAAAAATCTGTCCATTTTCTCCTTCCATTTTAAAAGACTATTCACTGCTTTTCACTTTGATGACCTCACACAAATAACTTTTTCAATTTCTCATTTATAAAATACAATTTTAATAGTGCCAACACTACTGGGTTGTTCTGAGGAATAAATGAGATAATCTGTATAAACCATTTAGCACAGTCTCTGGCACATGGTAAACCAAGTGCTCAGTCACACCTGGCAGCTATCCACATAAAAAGAAATGAAAGATATCTCTAAATACCACGGAGGTGGGGCGTGTCGGCTCATGCCTGTAATCCCAGCCCTTTGGGAAGCTGAGGGAGGAGAATCACTCGAGGCCAGGAGTTCAAGACCAGCCTAAGCAATATAGCAAGACCCTTGTCTGTACAAAATAGAAGAAAAATTAGCCAGGTGTGGTGGACAGCTGTAGTCCCAGCTACTCTAGAGGCCGAGGCAGGAAGATTGCAGCAGCCACACTATGATCTCATTACTGTGCTCCAGCCTAGCTGGCAGAGCAAAACCCTGTCTCAAAATAAATAAATAAATCAATACTACCATGGAGTGATACCCAAGATACATTGTGAAGTGAAAAAAGTATACATGATATAGAATATGTAACTATATTTTTAAAAATACACATGTATATATTTTTTAAAAGACAAGTAACACATCAGTCTATAGCAGTTGTATTTTTGCTAGCAGAACTGTTTTTCTGTGACTGGTGGATGTTTATTGTGGTCGGATAAAGTGGTACAATATGTAGCCAATATGTAGACTGACTCTGTCAGTCCCAGAATCAATAAAAACCAGAGTTCTCACTGTGGGAGAAAGGGGATAGGATGTATAGAAGGTCAAGTTAAAACCCGCAGTCCTGACTGTGAATGGGGCCATCAGAATGAATTTTCTGTTTCTGTTTGTGGAAAACACCTAGAAACTGACCAACTCTATAGCAATGAGCACTCCTTGACATGGTCTTGCTTTGTCACTCTGGCTGCAGTGGCATCATTGTAGCTCACAGCAACCTCAGACTCCTGGCTCAAGTGTTTGAGATTGTGATGGCAAATAATCATTTCCCACCAAAGGAACCAGAAGTCTTTGGAGAAGTCACTAGGACCAGGTCTTGGGCAGGAAATATGCGAGATGAACCAGGAAGATCTTGTCATACCAAAGAGCATGGAAGCTTTCAGACATGACTAGGGTCATGCCAAAAAGATTTGGGAACTAATCTGAAAGGCTCTGGTGGACAAATATGGGATGATTTCAATATCAATCAGGATAAAACTGCAATGGATCAAAATACATCAAATATGTGTATTTCAATATGATTTAATAATACTATTAAAAAGACAAGTGTTGTTCCCCATTGGAAGATGCTAGGCAGTCAACTCATTATTTTGAAGACTGGTAAATAAAGAGAAAGATGTAAGCATTTATCTTTTTTTTTTTTTTTTTGGAGACAGTTACATTTTGTCACCCCTGGTAGAGTGGCGTCATAACTCACAACAACCTCAAACTCTTGGGCTCAAGTGATTCTCTTGCTTCAGCCTCCAAAGTAGCTGGTGCCCACCACAACACCCAGCTATTTTTAGAGACGAGATCTTACTCTGGTTCTGGCTGGTCTCAAACCACCCGCCTTGACCTCCCAGAGTGCTAGGATAACAGGCGTGAATCAGTACATTAAGCATTTATCTTGTTGTTCTGTATGTTTTTATTTTGTTTTTAGAGATAGGGTCTTGCAACCACTCCGGCTGCAGTGGCATCATCATAGCTCACAGCAACCTCAGACTCCTGGCTCAAGTGATCCTCCTGCCTCAGGCCCAAATAGTGGGGACTACAGACATAGACCACCTCACTCACTATGTTGCTATGGCTGGTCTCTAATTCCTGGCCTCAAGGGATCCTACCGCCTCAACTTCATAAAGTACTGGGATTACAGGTGTGAGTTCCTGTACCCAGTTTGTTCATCTATATGAACTGCACCACTGGAGAACCAAATTTTCTTTTCTTTTTTTTGTCACCCTCGGTAGAGTACCATAGCGTCACAGCTCACAGCAACCTCCAACTCCTGGGCTTAGGCAATTCTCTTGCCTCAGCCTCCCAAGTAGCTGGGACTACAGGTGCCTGCCATAACGCCCGGCTATTTTTTGTTGCAGTTTGGTAGGGGCCGAGTTTGAATCCACCACTCTCGGTATATGGGGCCGGTGCCCTACTCACTGAGCCATAGGCACTGCCCTGAAGAACCAAATTTTCTCTCTCTCCCTTTCTCTCTGAATCCTACTGCCTTGGCCTCCCAGACTGCTAGGATTATAGGCATGAGCCACTACTTCCCATCTGTTTCTTTTTTTCTTTTCTTTTAGCGATGGGGTTGCCCAGCTTGGATTCAAACTCCTGGGCTCAAACAATCATCTACCTTACCCTCCTGTTCTCTCTCTCTCTCCCTCTCTTTTTTTTGGCCAGGGCTGGGTTCAAAGCCGCCACCTCTGACATATGGGGCCGGCGCCCTACCCCTTTGAGCCATAGGCGCCGCCTCCTGTTCTCTCTAAGTGCTGTATGAGGAATGATAGAATTAACTATTACAATTTTACAATCCTTAATGTATTAAAGGATGTAGGTATAGCATCGGTAGCTGTTGTCATAACAAAGAGAGACACAAACATATATGAAAAGCAGAGCTAGAGGAACACATCACTATCCACGAAGCAGTCTTGCAAAACACATTGAACTTGAATCTAAACAGGTGTCTGGTTCCAACAGCCACTTTACAGGAATTCAAAGGAGGAGAGAGGAACACACCAGATGATGCCACCATAGGGTTATAATCAGCAAAATCTAGACTATGGGAAATTCTCCAGGTCAAAGGCCCACTGAATTCAACAAATTAATTTCAATGAAAACATTTTAAAATTGGCAGAAGGTGGAGGGGTAGGGGCAGAGGGACTAAGCAACATCAACTGATTGCAGATTCTAATTCAAATCATTTAAAAGTTATAACTGTTTGTTTATGAAACAATTGGAAATTTGAATTCTGAGTCGATATTTTATTATATTAAAGAATTGTCATTAATGTTTCTGGATATAATGATAGAATTTGGGGAATTAAAAAAAATCCCTTTCCTGTTAGAGATACATACTGAAATATTTATGGATAAACTTCTATGATGTCTGAGATTTGCTTCAAAATAATGCAGAAGGAGGACTTGAGGGGTAGATAGGAGTGAGGCTGAGCAGTGGATGATGAATACTGCACAGAAAAGTTCTTTATGCTGTTTTGCTTACTTTTGTGTGTATTTTTAAATTTCTCTAATATAAAGTTTTTTAAAAAGAAAAAGAAGGAAAAAGAAAAATTGTCAGGGAACTAGTAATAATATTTGCAATTATCCCCTTTATTCCCCCAAAGATTCAAAGACTAGCAATCTTTCAGTTTTCAAATTCTCCCTTAATAGAACTTCTCAGGCACTTTTACCATAGCATCCCATTAGTTATTCAGACAACTTAAAATGACCCCTTTAAGATAAATGCTAATTGTTTTGATTAGCGTTTTTTTTTTCTAAAATGTCTTAAATAGTTCTCAGCCAGAGGAAATTTAATTAGTCTATCTGTGTGTGTTTGTTTTTTTTAATTGTATGACTCAGAGTCATTGTTATGAAACCTTAGGCAATGTCCTGGCTGTACTCCAGCCCTGGGGGCTATTTCATTATCTGAGGTTATTAGTGCTAATTCAGAAGCTCAGAGGCTTTTATTCTCTTGTAGGTAGGGGTGATGGCCCGTTTCCTCCCTTCCTGCTGCAGTCAGCTAGTCTGCTTCCCTCCCGGGGATTGTGCTCTGTCCTCTGCTCTCCCCTTTCCACCTCTTGTCACAGCCTACCGGGGTGCCCCGCACCCAGTAAGTGCTCAATAACTTATTATTGAGTCAGAGTAAACCTGGGCATGGTGGAAGTTTGCCAGAGGAAACAAAATAATTGAGCTTGTTAACTCATTAACCTTAATTTGGGAATTCAAATTGATTGAGGAGGTCAGCAATCTGGCTGCCGAATTAAATGGGGGTGGAGGGTTATGGCACTATATTAAAATGTGTGTTTGCAGGCATGAATAATTGCTGCTAATTTGTGCAGCAGGAGGAATAAAAGTAGCAAATTGATATGGGAATCTTATTTCTGCTTCTGTAACGAAGAATATGTATCCCCCCCAATGTGTACAATTGTTATATACATAACAAAAAAGGAGAGAGAGAATAGCCTTGATCATCCTAAATACAATCTCTGCCTTCACTATAGCATACCAGGGTATGAAAGCATTGTCTGCGAAATTCAAAACCACTTGTTGAAATTAAAACACACTTTTATAAAAGATGATGACATATTTTGACTAAAACACATAATTAGCTGAATTGTGTGAAAGCAAAAAAATGACCTGTAATCTATTTTTTTTTTAAGAACAAACATGGCTAGGTGTCCATAGCTCAGTGGTTAGGGTGCTGGCCACATACACCAAGGCTGGCGGATTCAAACCCTGCCCGGGGCCTCCTAACAATAATGACAGCTACAACAAAAAAATAGCTGGGTGTTGTGGCAGGCACCTGTAGTCCCAGCTACTTGGGAGGCTGAGGCAAGAAAATTACTTAAGCCCAAGAGTTTGAGGTTGCTGTGAGCTGTGATGCCACAGCACTCTACTGAGGGCGACACAGTGAGACTCTGTCTCAAAATAAATAATTAAAAATAAAATACCAAACATAATCTTTTTTTTTTTAGACAGAGCCTCAAGCTGTCACCCTGGGTAGAGAGCCAGGGCATCACAGCTCACAGCAACCTCGAACTCCTGGGCTCAAGCGATTCTCCTGCCTTCACCTCCTAAGGAACTGGGATTATAGGCGCCTGCCACAATGCCTGGCTATTTTTTGGTTGCAGTCATCTTTGTTGTTTGGCAGGCCTGGACTGGATTTGAACCCACCACCTCAGGTGTATGTGGCTGTTGCCTTAGCGGTTGAGCCACAGGCACCGAGCCCAAACACAACCTTAATGAAGGAAAGGTCTTACTAATGGGCTAACAAGGAAAAGTAAATTTCTAACTGGCAGCCACTTGGAGCATTACTGAACTCTACTTCTGAGCAGACAAAAGAAGGTGTAAATCCTCACTGACATTCACCAGAGCTGGTCAATTCACTTTCCAAAGAAAAAGGAGTCTCTGGAAAGGAGAGGAAAGGATAGACTATCTGATGGATCAACAATTTGCTGCAGGTAAAAAGTTTTTTCTCCAGTTTGTTTAAACAGCCTTGACAGGCTCCTGATGGGGCAACAAAGGCACCCCCACCTCCTCAGGGAGAGGCCATACCGGTTGTCCCCCACTATCAATCTGTGGCCCAGAAGAGAAAAACCAGGCCGGGTGCTGTGGGTCACGCCTGTAATCCTAGCACTTTGGGAGGCCGAGGTTGATGGATCCCCTGAGCTCAGGAGTTCCAGACTAGCCTGAGCAAGAGTGAGATACCCTCCCCCCTTCCAAACACACACACACCACCGTCTCAACTAAAAATAGGCAAGAAACTAGCCTCTAGTTGTGGTGGGCACAGGTAGTCCTGGCTACTTAGGAGGCTGAGGCAGGAGGATCTGGAGCCTAGGAGTTTGAGCTATGATGATGCCATGGCATTCTACCCAGGGTGACAGATGTTCCTTTTTTCTGTCTTAAAAAACGAAACATCAGCTTATAAGGGGAGAGGCAGAAGAAGGATGAACGCAGCAGTATCCCGGTTGTCTTCTGCTAACTGGACTACAACCACAAATCCCCTTACCCCTCTTCAGCTTGCTCTAATAAACAGACTGGTTTGTCTTCAGGGCTAGTGTCTCTTTCATTTCTGGTGCTGTGTGCTCTTTTTCTTCGGAGAAGGAGTAAATAAACTTTGTGCTTTTTCTTTTTTTTTTTTTTGAGACAGAGTCTCACTATGTTGCTCTTGGTAGAATTGCTCTTAGAATTGCCTAAGCCTCCCTAGTAGCTGGGACTACAAGTGCCCGCCACAGCGCCCGGCTATTTTTTGTTGCAGTTTGGCCGGGCCAGGTTTGAACCTGCTACCTTCGGTATATGGGGCCGGCGCCCTACCCACTGAGCTACAGGTGCTGCCCAACTTTGTGCTTTTTCTATCCTAAACTTTGAGAAATCTTTGTCACCTGAGTACAAACTTCACACCCTAACACTTAATTTTTAACTCCAATCCCATGACATATTAACATAATCTTAACTTAATTGTTCTTTCCTACTAAAACATTTTAGCTAGGTTTAAAAATTACTAAAATTGGCCAGGCACAGTGGCTCACACTTGAAATCCTAGCACTCTGGGAGGCTGAGACAGATGGATTGCCCTGAGCTCACAGGTTTGAGAACAGCCAGAACCAGAGTGAGACCCCCGCCCTTAAAAATAACTGGGCATTGTGGCAGGTGACTGTAGTCCCAAGCTGAGACTTGGGAGGCTGAGGCAGGAGAATCACTTGAGCCCAGAAGTTGGAGTTTTCTGTGAGCTGTGACACTACGGCGCTCTACCCAGGGTGACAGCTTGAGGCTCTGTCTCAAAAAACAAAACAAAGAAAAACAAAACAAAACAAAAACTCAGATGGTCTGGAGTGGCCTAAAAATGTACATATCCTAACAAGGAGACACTAGTTTAAGCATACACTGCGGCCTACGGATTCTAACATGGAAGACCAAAGCACCATTATAGGCAGAATTTTGGTAAATATTGGCCTGGTATTTCAGTATGCCTTTCTGGGTAAAAAGATTAATTGCAAATATATAGGGGGACCCCTAGGCCTCCTTTTTGGACACTTAGCCATAGGGTGACCCCCTAGCTCCAGTAATTCTTCCCTTGGCCTCTAATTAAAACACTTTTTGTTATTTGGAGAAGTTCCAAGCCATTTCTTTAAAAAAAACAAAAAACAAAATTAGCTCTAAGACCAGGAGTTTGTGGGGGTTGCCTGTGGCTCAGTGAATAGGGCACTGGCCCCATATACCGAGGGTGGCAAGTTCAAACCCGGCTCTGGAAAAACTGCAACAAAAAAATAGCTGGGCGTCATGGTGGGCACCTGTAGTCCCAGCTACTTGGGAGGCTGAGGCAAGAGAATCGCCTAAGCCCAAGAGCTGGAGGTTGCTATGAGCTGTGATGTCACAGCACTCTACTGAGGGTGACAAAGTGAAGACTCTGTCTCTAAAAAACGAAAGACCAGGAGTTTGCTATTCACACCAGGTACATGTACCTTGGTACATGGGGCCGGCACCTTATCAACTGAGCCACAGGCGTCACCCCAGAAGATAGGTTTGTAAGGACACAACATTACATCAGAAGAATAAAGAGGATTTCATTTTAGCCCACAAGAAGAGACCATGCACAGGACAAATGTCCACCCCCATGTGGCTGATGACATCATACACACAATGGACACTCCATGAGCCCTCACCTGGACGGCTCCTCCAAACTCCTGTTACTGTGGTGGAAAGAAGAGACTTTCCCAGTGTCTTTACCTCACTCCTAGATAAGGGTGGTGGGGACCAGCTGAAGTGAGCCACGAGGATAGGGACCAAGTGTCTAGCTATGCCGCCTACCTGGGCTGTCACACGCGGGCTGGTGTTGGCACCTGAGCAGGGCAGTTGGGCTGGCAGCTGACGGCCAAAGTGGTGAGTTCTGGAGAGCTGGCCCAGGGGAGACACCACAATGGGCCCCACCTGCAGGTCCTCCCTCTTCTTCCCCCACACCTGTTCTCCCGCTTCTCTTTGTAGAGCAATGCCCAGTGTCAGACATTAATGGAGCCTGGAAAATGCATCTGAGAGAGAATGTGCAAAGGTTAGTAACAGCCCTCTGTATTATAAGGGGGATCAACTCTCAGAGAGATAACAACAGCTGTAAAATTCCTGTGACTCTTTGTGCAATAGTCATATTTTTCTTTTCTTTTTTTATTTTTGGCCAGGGCTCGGTTTGAACACACGACCTCCGGCATATGGCCCTGGCACCCTATTCCTTTGAGCCACAGGCACAGCCTATAAGAGTCATAATTTTTCAATAACACAGTCTTAGCAGTTTAAACATAGATCTTTTTTCCAATGAGTTCTCGTTGAGGTTATAGATTGACTGCTTTGGGTACTACTGGTATTTTTAATGTTTGTTTCAGTTTTGTAAGTTTTTTTTTTTTTTTTTTGAGACAGAGTCCCACTGTGTTGTCCTTGATAGAGTGCTATGGCGTCACAGCTCACAGCAACCTCAAACTCTTGAGCTTAAGTGATTCTCTTGCCTCAGCCTCCCAAGTAGCTGGGACTACAAGCGCCTGCCACAACGCCTGGCTATTTTTTGTTACAGTTGTCATTGTTGTTTAGCTGGCCTGGGCCTGAATCCACCACCCTTGTTGTATGTGGCTGGCGCCGTAACCACTGTGCTACGGGCACAGAGCCAGTTTTGTAAGATTTTTAAGATCTATGCCTCTTATAACATGTTGTTATTTTTCATTTCTTGGTTTTCCTCTCATTAGAGAGAGAACAGGGCACATGCAATAAAATACTCAAATAGCTGTAAAACAAATTTTGCTCAAAAAGACAGTGACAACACAGAAACGGAGCCTCTGGCTGGCAGACAGGGGCATCACGAGAAGGTTTGACGTATTCATTCATTCACAGCAGCTTTGCGTTTGTCGTGTGACAGCACTACAGGGAATCCAGATGTTGTCTGGAATGGGGCATGTGTCCTGTGAGCTAGAGCAGCGGCAGACTCTGCAGAGTGGCTACTCAAGGCCCCATCTAACTCCTGTCATCCAGAAACTGCTTTCCCACACTTCCTTGCAGGTCTGCCAAGCAGAGCATCTGTGTGAAACTCAGAGGCCGGGTCTGGGAAAGTGGATGGGAGACAGACAGGGTTGGAGCTACACTGGGAGATCAGATAGGGGTAGCTCTGGGGGAGGGTCCACTCACTGCACGGTTCCTAATACCACAGGTGGGCAGCAGCAATAGAACTGTTGTCAGAATAGTTCTAGAACTCTTAGCTGTATTGTTCCTGGCTTTTAGCAACCTACCTCTTTTTCTATCCCTCCCCAAATTTTGTACTTACCGTATACACTCGAGTATAAGCCGAGTGTTTTCGGCACAAAATTTGTGCCGAGTTCGGGTTTTTCGGCACAAATTTTGTGCCGGAAAAAACTCGGCTTATACTCAAGTATATACGGTAATAGTACCCCATAGTCAGTACTGTTCTGTTTTTCGAAACTAGAGTAGATTCTGTTTTCTGTAACAGAAACCATTTGACACGAGAATACTCTACCCATATCAGAAATACTCAGCATGGGCTCAAAAGACATGTTTCAACACTATTGTCTCCAAATCCCCTGAAGTTGTCAAAGTCTCCTGTTACACTTTCTTCAGATTTGTTCAGAGTTTTGGCTTCTCCCTCCTTGGCTCTGATGTTTATCAGCCTGTGCTGGTTCCAGCACACCCTACCTGACTGCTGGCTTGTACCCTTCATTCCCTCACCCTCCTCAAAGGTGTTCACATTGACATCCAGCCTGAAACTCTTCCTTGGCACTTTTGTGGCACCTCCAGCACTGTCATTTGCATGTCCTTTGACAGCTGTTACCACGACAACACAAACACCCAGGGAAGTGGACAGATCAGCTTGCAGGACTCAAAATGACAGAACAAAGCCCAAGCGCGCACCAATGCGGAGTTCCCTGTGCACCGTGCCCCCAGAGCACAGACCACACTTGCCCAATAGTGGGTGCTGTAAAAAGGTCTGTGTAACTCTTTTCTTTAATAATGTAATTTCTCACGTGAGCAGCTCTATCTGCTTTGCATAGAACAATACTAAGTGTGGTATATGTGCATTTATTGTACAAAAGGGCAGGTGGCAGGAAGTTTGAATACAAAGACATTGAAAGCCACCTGGAGATGCTTTGCATAAACAGCACTGAGTAGACAGGGAGAGAAGACACCTGTGCTAAGAGAGGGGCACAGAGGGGGCAGTGCAGTGATTCTAATCTCCTGGGGGTCTGAAATACTGAATGGGCTCGGTGCCCGTTGCTTAGCAGTTAGGACGCCAGCCACATACACCGAGGCGGGCAGGTTCAAACCCAGCTCTGGGCCAGCTAAACAACAACAACAAAAATAGCCAGGTGCTGTGGTGGTCGCCTATAGTCCCAGCTACTTTGGAGGTTGAGGCAAGAGAATTGCTTAAGTGCAAGAGTTTGAGGTTGCTGTGAGCTGTGACGCTATTACACTCTACGAGGGCTACATAGTGAGACTCTGTCTATAAATAAATAAATAAATAAATAAATAAATAAATAAATAAATAAATAAATTACCAACATGCAGGCCCAAACTGGACCAATCTAATCAGAATCTTTGCGGGTGAGGCACTGGCATTTTTAAAGTGTGGGCCTTCTAATGAGGCTGAGAGTCCCATTAGAGGTTGAGAGTCACTGGGAGCAGCTTTCTACTCTGCCCTATTTGGCCTCATGAATGTGGCTTTTTTTCTCTCTCCACAGTGTCTGTCATCTGGGGCTTCAGAGAAGTAACCATATAGGTTGTCCTCATAACTTGCATTCATGGCTGGAGATAAGCTTCCCATTCAAAGACTGTCTCTCCTAAAAGAATTCAGGTATTTTTGGACCAAATTCAGGTTGGGGAATCTTTGATTACTAGTGGAACCACAGATAGTCAGCAAGGTGAGAAATGTAAAGATGATCCTGTAATTATCCTCTTCACAAAAACCAGGATATGAATTGCATTGCCTCTTTGTCTGGGGCAAGATCTCCTCCTTGTCAGACAGACACAAATAAGAGCAGAATTCTCCTCAGATGAAGTCATCCGTGGCTATTCTAGTTAGAAATTTGGGGGCATTACCTAGAATGGAGTTTTAGTTGACAGACGCTGACTTTTTCTAGGTCTGTGGTTCTCTCTCTGTCTCTGTCTCTGTCTCTCTCTCTTTTTTTTTTTTTTTGAGACAGTCTCCCTTTGTCACCCTGGGTAGAGTGCTATGGTGTCACAGGTCACAGCAACCTCAAACTCTTGGGCTCAAGTGATTCTCTTACCTCAATCTCCCAAGTAGCTAGGACTATAGGCACCCGCCACAATACTCTGCTATTTTAGAGACGGGGTCTCACTCTTGCTCAGGCTGGTCTCCAGCTTAGGCAATCCACTACATCGACCAGAGTGCTAGATAGGTCTGTGGGTCTCAAACATTCATTCGCCCAAGACTTGGCTGGGAGTGGGTTAAATGCAGAGCTCCTCAGCCTGCCACAGTGCTGCTGACCCAGCAGCTCTAGATCTTGTCTGCACATTTACAAATCTGCAGATTTAGAAATATTGGTGCTTGAGTCCCCCCCCACCAGAAATTTTGATTATTTGCTTTGGGCTATACCCTGGGCAAGGGGATTTTCTAAAGTTCCCAGAGTGCAGCCAGGGCTAGGAGCCAGTGGCAAGAAAAACACCACTGTGGACTTTTATTCCTATTTTCCTTTTCCTCTCGGAAAGTCCTTTTTCATGATTTGATTCCACATGCCATCAGCACTGGAGCAGAAGAGTAGAACTCAGGGACCATCTAGTGCAACTCCCTCAGTTTACAGGAAGGTGAAAGGACCACCCAGCGCCCCACGACTATGCATCACCCCCCCCATGCAGCCTCCTCCCTTGCTCATTGCCCTTCCTCCATCATGTTGCCTGCTGGAAAAGAGAGGGAATTTTGGAAGAAGCAAACTGCTACAAAACATTAAAGCAATGATAATATTATTCAGTCAATTTTTAAAAATATTATTCAGTCCTTCAAAGATCTTTAAGTGTCTTCATGATTTGTACCTTCATACTGTTGTCCATATTTACAAAGTGATGCTGGTTTCTTTTTTTTTTAATAAAAAAAAATTGTATTTACTTAGAAGCATTCAGAATGTCAACAAAACAGCTGTAACTTTTTTTTTTTTTGCAGTTACAGAGTGGTATTCAGTTAACAGAACAATTATTTCATATAAGCTGCATCAGGGACAACTGAAGATGAAAAGACTACTATCCCCATATATAACTAATTTGTGCTGTGCACCAACAAGAACCTGGTTTAAATTTCCATGCCAATTTACAACCCCCATACTGTACCAGGCAAGGTTAGTGGCTATGGAAAATACCACCAGGACAGGGCTGTCTAGAGACACATTTGGTAGTGTGTTAACTATACAAGAAAAGACACTGTACAGTTTAAAAACAAATCTTACACTGCCTTACATTTCAATTTTTTTCTTTAAAATGAATGAGTTGTGTACAGGGGGGATAAATGCTTTATAGACAAGAAAATTCTTTAAAAGGAATGAGTTGTGTACAGGGGGGTTAAATGCTTTATAGACAAGAAAAAAAAAACAAGAACCAACTTATTCATCATCATCTTCTTCTTCCTCCTCTTCATCCTCCTCCTCCTCATCCTCCTCCTCCTTCTTTTTCTTGCTTTTTTCAGCCTTGACGACTCCCTTTTTCGCTGCATCAGGCTTTCCTTTAGCTCAGTCTGCAGCAATATCCTTTTCGTATTTTTCCTTCGTCTTTGCAGCCTTCTTTTCATCAGGCTGCTTGTCCTCCGCAGCAGTGTTATTCCACATCTCCCCCAGCTTCTTTGCAACATCACCAATGGATAGGCCAGGATGTTCTCCTTTGATTTTTGGGCGATACTCAGAACAAGAAAAAGGCCGAAGGAGGCCTCTTGGGTGCATTGGGATCCTTGAACTTCTTTTTTGTTTCCCCTTTAGGAGGGATATAGGTTTTCATTTCTCTTT
>CAUYPK010009204.1:0-11066 GCA_963574355.1 Loris lydekkerianus | reverse complement strand
TTATCTTGAACTCTGAGCTCAGTCAATCCACCTGCCTCGCCTCCCAGAGTACTAGGATTATAGATGGGTGTGTCAGCCACCACATCCAGCCAACTTTTAATCTTTAAAAAGAAAAAATTCTTTTTTTTTTTTTTTTTTTTTGAGACAAGGTCTCATTATGTCACTCTCAGTAGAGTGCCCAAGACTAAGAAAATGGCTTCAGGTACTGACTTTCCAAATACCTGATATACGTCCCTGTGCCCTTTCTGTGAGTTCACAGTGTACTTTAGCCAGTATGTATGAGCTGCTAGTCTTCGTCATTAAATGATCCCTAAAATGTTCGCTAAGTATAATAGGAGCCAACAGGAAAAAGATGGCACATTCAAACACGGTAACAGAGGCAAGTTTAATAAAGGGACTACAAGAGAACCTCTATAAGTTGACCACCCAAGAGACTGTAACAAACTGGTCAACATATGGAGGAATGAGCTCTACTAGAATGAGCTCTACTACATCTATCTAATGATACCTACATGTGGATGACCTTTGAAAATTAGGTCATCTTAAGGATCAATGTAGGGTAGTAGTCAACTATAGAGATTCTCCTCTACTGTATTTACCTGGACAGAGGCCAGGTGTGGTAATTCATGCCTATAATGCCAGCGCTTTGAGAGGCTGAGGCACAAGGATCACTTGAGGCCAGGAGTATGAGACTAGTCTAGACAACATAGCAAGACTTTGTCTATACAAAAAATTAAAAACTTAGCCAGGTGTAGTAGCATGCACCTGTCATCCAAGCTATTCAGGAGGCTGAAGCAGGAGGATTGCTTTAGCCTAGGAGTTGAAGGTTAAAGTGAGCTATGATTGTGACCCTGGGTGATGGACCCTGTCTAAAAATAAATGAAAAATTAAACATAAAAATTGTTTTAAAAGAGGGACAGATTATAAAGAACCAACAAAGAATGCTGGGTCTGGCATGAGCATGGAGATGTTACCACCCTAAAGCTGAAAGAGTAAAGGGTAGAAGCCTCTCTCTTAGTCTGGAGAGAGCAGAGACTACTGACAGGAGTTGTGGTCACAGGTAGATGGGTACCACCAACTCCCAGCAACCCAGCAGGAAGGGAGCCAAAGGAATAAATATCCTGAACTTCCACATCTCCTGCCCTCCTGTACTCTATAGACATCAAACCTATGAGAAGGTAGAGGGCAAGAGAGCCAGTGATACAGTGGAATGGCTGGGGAGGGGCAGAGAGCAGACCTGGGCAGGCTAATGGAGACCATCTACCACACAAGGTAATTTCTGACCACATATGCAGGGAAAATCTAGCTCTCTTCTCCTAGCCCCTGAGTAAACTCTTTTTAGCCCCCCTACTAAACTGGGGTGGAGAAAACACAACTGAAATCCAAACTTATCCAAGTCAAGTTCAGTTTACTTTACAGATGAGTGCCTTTAATTACAAAATAACATCAATTTGTCAGGTACAGATAAGATAACTTGGTCATGGATTTTCTTCAGAATTTAGAGCTAGAACTTCTAGGCTATCTAGTTACAAGCACATATGGATACAAATATATGGAAAGCCCATTTCACTCACTTTCCTACAGAATTTCCAAGCAAGGGTCTTCCCTTCTACTTCCCTTCCAGCTCCCCCAGAGAACCTTAGGCAATGATTCTCCATCTAGGGGGAGAAAGCATCACATAATCACTGAATGAGAAAGTTCTCTCTCTGTCTCTCTCACTCTCAAACTTCAACCTCCTTAGAGGACAGAGACCACATAAATTAGAGATTTTATTTGGAAGAGAAGCTTAGAAATGCAAAATTGTAACTTAACAATATTATATTTCCTTCCAATGCACCAACAATCCCAAGGAGAGAACATATAATCTCAAGTTTTGGTGGAAACTTGGCACAAGAGGGCCGTTAGTTCCAGAACCACTCTTGAGGCTCCAGGCTGTCTTCGCTCTGCAGCACAGCCCTCTCGGGGCAGGCACTAGCAGCCCCAGGGAGCCTGATTGCCTGTCACCACTGTGGCCTGTTTTTGATGAGCAGATAAGATTGGTGACAGGGCCTTTCATCTTCAGGTCATGGCCAGAAACCCCGCATCACTGAGTCATCATGAAAGCTGCTCCTTCTAGAGATGGTGAGAAACGAGTGGGTATAACCAGCCCACCTCTTCCTAGATGAAAGCTGCCTAACGAACACCACCTCACACATCTGGCATGCATGCGTGAATCAGTGCAGATTCCTGTGGTGAGGAGAGAGAGGGAGGCTGCTGGGAAGAAACCTAAACTCAGAGACTCAGAGAACGCTAGACCCCACTACGACAAAAAAGAAAACAGCCTGAAAATGCTACTTTTATGTTGCCAATTATAATCACAGGGTCTCAAGGCATAAGAAAGGGGCCCTCCGCATTATACTGATGAGCTGGGGTCACACGAATGTTAACATCCTCCCTTCATAGATGAGAACTTTTCTGTGGAAGTATGATATTTCTACACAAGGTTATAATACTGACGTTTTTCACCTGCCCATGATGAGCCAATGCTCCCAATACCCAGAGACTTTCGGTTATCACTATTACCTACTCATGAGTACTTACATGAAGCACCTGATGAGTAGAATTGGTCTGTACGCCTTCCTAATGCTCAGTGCTAAATCATCACTCACATCGCCATAATCACTGTCCCAAAGAGCCAGGAATGTGGCCAAAGCCAGATGGCAGTAGAAGGACAGAGCACAGCTACAGGTGATCTGTCTGACAAGGGCAAGCCACCAAGGAGATCAGTCTAAACAAAACAACGGTCACTCGTAGTTACAGGTCAACAGGACCCAGTGAGCTAAATTCTGTGCCTTCCCTGGACGGTTTTCTCCTGGAAAATGAAAAAGGATCAAACCGAGGTGATTGAAGGGACTAACGACATGGAGGACTACAGCCGTAGACCGCATTTATTACTAACTCTGGCTTCTGTTAGGGTAAATAAACACAGAAGACTTCCCTGGTTGATAAATCTGCAAGCTCCAGAAATTGCATTGTGTGTGCCCAGTGGTAGATTCTCTCTATGGCAGAGAATAAAGAAAAGGGAATTGGAGAGACGCAAGCCAACCAGGTCTTAGCCCCAAGTTTCAATTTGTAAGATCAGATTGTGTTGACGATTGCATCTTCCATTTGAAACTAAAAGTGCTCCCTGATCTGGCAGAAAATATCTATCAGCATTTTCTTTGAACTGACCTCTTGAGTGAAAAGGGGAGATTGCAAGAGAGTATTTACATTATCATTTCTTTTTATATAAAATTATAACTATAAATACGAATATAGACATAGATGCATAGAAAGATGATTAGAAGAATGTTGCATTGTTATCTCTGATAGTAGCTGTTCAGGGGACTTGAATTTTCAGCATGGTTTGATTTTCTATAGTAAAGATGTGTCATCTTCATAAACAGAAAAAAATAATTACTAATAAATAATTTTCTTTAGGCTAATCAGAAATCAGCAATATTTGGAGATATTATAAAAGTCAAAGAGAAGAATAAACATTTATTAAATGCCTTCCTTCATTCCAGACTGTTTGGCAAAAAAAACTTTGTGAATTATTATTTTTCTTATTTTACAGATAAGAAACAAAAGTGCAGAGATCTCTATCAATGTTATCAACCTTTCAGCAAAGAAGAACTCCTAGAAGCAGGCTACCCTTCCCCTCAGCTTGAAAAAGAATCCCAGGGAAAGAAGAAGTTTGGGGTGGGACTGTCTCTCAAAGACCCCACTGAGCATCCCTCAGACTAATGGCAGAGCCAGGTATTACAGGCAAAGCAGAGACCATTGCCCATCTAGCAGAATGGTGGCCAAAACAAAAGAGAGTGAGACACTTTATGATCTTTAGATGGCAGGACTAGCTGTGAAGAGTAACATGTCATCCATGTTCTGGGAACATCAAAGGAAAGACAGCAGACCCATTATCTGAGGTTGAACTGAAGGTCACCCCCTCATCAAAACACAGAGCTAAGAATCAGGATTACCACAGAAATCACTTGAAGCAGCTAAGCTTTTCTGGGCCTCAGTTTCCTCAGCTATAAAGCAAATGGATTTGCCTAGAAAATCTTCAAATTCCTTTCCAATTCTAGAAATCTATAACCCAGGATCTAATTCCAACCATTGCTTCTCTCAGATTCATCCAACAATTGCCCCAGCACGTTCAACTGGTCCACCAGACATTGCTTCAGGGCCTAAAATTACGTGTGCTAAGGCAGATTTGTAATATCGCTTTTGTAATCTACGTAGGATTTTGCTACCTCCTTAGCTTTGTTTCATAACCCACAATTATCTTTGAAAAACAGACATCTATTTATGCTCTCATCTATGCCCCAGATGGGACCAATCCCATATTCTCTTTATTAATAAAAGAAAAAAAATCCCAAAATCTCAGATGGGAGTCAAGATAACTCAGGAGATTTGGCAATATGAGCTTGAAATCTTTCCCACTGGATCCCAAATACTTTATTTCTCAAGAGCTGCTTTTGTAAGGCAGGCGAAAAAGGCTGAGTTAATACTAAGAATTTATATAAATGCTTTTTGTGAATTAAACAGAATTCTGTGTCTGGAAGGCAACCAGTAGAGTGATTCTGTTCTCCTACGTTATTTGTTCACAAGCAAAAATTCAAAATGCCAGGAAAAGCCCCTTGGTGTTGCAGATAGGCACTTGCTTATCAGAATGGGCCAGAAGAATAAATCGAACCACTCAGAAAGTCACATCTCCACCCCTCAATAATATTAACTGTGAAAACCTCAGAGACAATGATAGCGTGAACAATTATAAACATGGGTTACAGATGGTTAAATCACAGTCGCCAAACTCAATTGCTATTTGGAAGGAATAAACCAGAAATGAATTTAAGTATGTGGTTCAAGGGTCAATTTTTACCATTGTATCCTGTGCGTCCACTACCCTGCTTTCCAGGGTAGGTGGACAAAGGCACCAAGTCTTTTGAATGGGGGTCAGGGAGCCTGAACTGATTGGAAATTCTGCATTCACAGCATCTAGTCACCGTCCAGCTTCCTTGGGCATCTCCATTTAGTCCCAGGGGAAGAGCCATGAACTGAAATGTCCTCTCATCCTTTCCTGGACAACTTGTGGCCCAGGGGAACAGGTCAGAAAACTCTCTCTTTATGGTCTCTGAAGAGTTAACTGTGGTATTTATTCCAGGAAATCGATTTCTGGAGTCTATTTCATTGACCTTAATGAGTTTCCTATTTAAAAAAAAAAACAAACTTTCGAAACTCTTCAGTCAGTATATTTCACACATTTCTAATGAGCCATGTGTTCAACACGCCCTGAGTTATCTACTTACTTTTTAAAATATTATATTGTAATTGGGTCAAGGATGTTTATGTGTTGTATTTTTTGAGAGAATTTTTTTTTTTTTCATTTCTAGAGAAGTGTTCTAAGGGCACAACCCTCGCCTTGGCGTGTTGCACCATTTTAAAGAGGCTTATTGTGACTCATATTTTTGGCTGACTTTTTCTTGAATATCAGGTCTTCTCTGAGTGAGTGTCTCCTCTTCTGCACAGATGCCACATCCCTGCTCACCCATCCCTGTATAAATGGTATTTGTCCTGCTTCTTCTGATAGGAAAAAAAAAAAAAAAATTTCAAATTCTGTCTTCCCACTCACTTCCTTAGCGAGAATGGGTGGGGTTAAAGAATTTGATGACACTAATCCTGAGATTCACCAGTACCGTCTCTGTTTTTGAACATCTCACCACTAAGCACCAAGAGACCCTGATCTATGATTTACTTTTTGCAACCACAGATGCTTTCAAACCTGATTCTAAATCTCAACATAATGCAAAGAATTGAATGTGCCCAGGTAGACGGGAGGGAAAGAGCTATCTAAAGTGCTGCCCATTTACCCCAAATTGTTTCTCACTTCCTTACTGTAGCCAGTAATGCTCATCCTCCCCTTTCCCAGCTAATACCCAGTTAATACCCTTCCCCAGCTAATACCCTCATCCTTAAGGTAAGAAGCTTCCCCTGTCCCCAACATCCTCTCCCTTGGCCACCTATCACTCCTCCACAGCCACTTACCCCTCCATCACCGCATTTGATGTCACTGGATTAAAATTACCTGTTTATGGGTCTGTTTCCTCCATGATGGAACCAAAGCCCCTCTCATTTTTGATTGCTGGGCTCAGTCCAGTGTGGCAGAGAGAAGGCATCCACTCAGAGTGAGAATAAGTATGAACGAGGTTCAACTACTCTCTGAGTCATTCAATAAAACAAGAACCATTTTAGACTCCAGGGTAAAGATGTATAGAACTAGTGAGAAAAATATCTGAATGCCCTGTGTAGACAAACTTTTTTTTAAGTATCACACGTGGCTTTTCTCCCGTGGTACATGCCCTCTTGCCTCAGTCTCCCAAGTAGCTGGAACTACAGGCGCCCACCACAATGCCCAGCTATTTTTTGGCTGCAGTTGTCATTGTTGTTTAGCAGGCCTGGGCCAGGCTCGAACCTGCCAGCTTTGGTATATGTGGCTGCTGCCCTACCCACTGAGCTACGGGTGCCAAGCCCACCTCCGTCCTTTCTACCACCATGTCTCCACCACCTCTGCCTCCACCTCTATCACTGCCCCCCGGGACCTCCCACCGACTCCCTCCATCACCCCACTGCATCCTCCACTCCCACCTCCTCCCCCACATCGTCACACTCTGACCACCACTATGACCACAGTCTCTGTCACCAAGAGTGTGTCTCCTCTTCAAGAACCATCTTTCTCAAATATGCTTGGCGAATGTAACGGAGGCTGATTTTATCATCTTTTCTGCTCCTTTCACCCTCTCTCACCTACTTTTCCATTCCCAGCTTGTTCTCTTCACACCCCTGCATCCCACAAATACCTTGATGCTAACCCACCTGCATTGTGACCCTAGCGCAGATTCTGCTCTCAAAACACGTTTTAACTTGAAATTGGTTTGTGAAGCTTCACTGGGAGTTGCGGCAACTTGAGGCTGAGATCATCAGAGATGGAAACGAAAACGTGTCCTCCCTACTTCCTCACAACACACGCCACTGTCCCACCACACTCCAGCCGGGTCTCATCTGGTGGCCACGGGACAGAAATACAGAATGGGTCTCTCCTCTCTTCCAAGTTTAGGAACCAACATTCTTTGTTAAAAGCTATAGAACAAGCTGTGAAGTTATTTCACCCACTGAAAATGACTTTGGCCAAAGTAAAGCAACCTAGAAACAAAGTACAGCCCTAGCACAGCTGCCTGCTCCGATGAGAAAACTGGGAGTCCAGACCCCAAGTTTGAAAGGCCCGTTGTTCCCAAATGATTCCTTCTGACACAGACGCATGCATATCACACCCGAAAGAAACACTTAGCCTTAGGCTGCATGGGTTTGGGAGAACAACTTAATAAGGATTCAGGGCATAATGGGACCTAAACATATACCACAAAGAAAAGTTACCATAGAAGTCCAACTCAGCAGGCCCTCTGTCTCCCTTATAGACACTTTGATGGAAAAGCATGGGGATTTTCAGGTGCTCAAGTGGCCACCAGAGGGAGGTACGGTTGAAGATGAGCCAAACCCCAGATGTATGAGACACCCTGAACAGACTATATACAAGTAAAACAAGAAAATACATGCAAGTCACTGGAACTGCTAGCTCCAATGCCACCAAATCGGTTCCCTTTTGTTACTACAACTTCTGAATCTTAGCTTTCAAAGAAGAAGAAATAAACACAGGGTTTTTCAAACAAATACACATACAAAAACTTTACCCACCACATCTCCGTACCCAAAATTAAGAACATTCAGAGCAATGAGTTATTTTCACCCCATTCCTTTCATAGAGTGAAACGAAGAATGAATATACAAAAAGGGGAATTTTCTTAGACCTGCCATTCAATCCTATAATCCCTTTACTAGGTTTATACCCAGAAGTTCAAAAGTCACAATATAACACAGACATCTGTACCAGAATGTTTATTGCAGTTCTATCAGTTTTTCCTTCACATATTTTACAACTCTGCTTTTTAATATATGCAGATTTATGATTGTCTTTTGGTAGATTAACTTTTTATATAATGTGTCTCTCCTTGTGTTCAGTTATTTTCTTTCCCCCTGAAACCTACTTTATCTCATATTAATACAATCACTTATGCTTTTCTTTGATTAATGTTTACATTACATATATTTTTTCATTCTTCTACTTAGAAGCTGCCTACATTATTATATTTGAAGTGATTTTCTTATAGACAGAATGTAAACAGGCAAGAGCTCTGAATCTACTCTATCAGTTGCTGCCTTTTATTTGGTATATTTAAGCCATTTGCATTTAATGGATTGTTTGTATGCTAGAGTTTGTCTGCTATCTTTTCCTTTCTTTTTTCTTTTATTTTTATGTTTCTTTTTCCTATATTCTATGTATTATTTGAATTTTTTTTTTTTTTTTTTTTTTTTTTTTTGAGACAGAGCCTGAAGCTATGGCTCTGGATAGAGTGCTGTAGCAGCACAGCTCACAGCAACCTCCAACTACTGGTCTTAAGCGATTCTCTTGCCTCAACCTCCCAAGTAGCTGGGACTACAGGCGCCTGCCATAACGCCCAGCTGTTTTTTGGTTGTAGTTGTCATTGTTGTTGGGCAGGCCCAGGCTGGATTTGAACCTGCAAGCTCTGGTGTATGTGGCTGGTGCCTCAGCCACTTGAGCTACAGGTGCAGAACCTATTATTTGAATTTTTTTTAGAAATTATAATTTTATTTATCTACAGTTTATGTCTTTGTATAGTCCTTTTTCTAGTATACCAAGGCATTACATTGTTTACTCATAAATTATTACATAAATTGATGTTGTCACATTATGAGTTCTAATGAATTATAGACATGCTTACCTTCCTTTATGCCTCTTTATATGCACCATGTTTATAATTATCTTTAATAATTTTTATACATACATTAAGAATCAAATTAGAGAGTATTATAATTTTTTAATCAACTATCAAACAAAATTTGGAATCATCAAGAGAGAAGGAAAAGTTTTGTGTTTCCTCATTTTTTGCTTATTATGTTTTTTCTTCCTCCCTGATACTCCACAATTTCTTTTATCCTTTGCTTTCTGTTGAGAGAATTTTCTTTACCCCTCTTTTAGGGTAGTTCTATTCACAACAAACTTGCTTTGTCTTCTACTGAGCATAGAATTTTCTTTTCATTCTTAAAGGATGTTTTTCATTTCCATAGAATTATGGTTAATGGTTCTTTTAGTCTTGAAAAATATTGTGTCACTTCCTTCTGTCCTCCAGGGTTTCCAAAATCTGCTATTATTTAAATAGTTTTTCCCCTACTGGTAAAGAGTTGTTTTCCTCTATCTGCTTTAAAGACTCTTTTCCTTAAATTTCAGAAGTGCTATAGTGGTATTTCTTGATGTGGATTTCTTTTGGTTTTTCTGCTTGAGGTTTTCTGAGCTTCTTGAATCTGTAAGTTTATATTTCTAGACAAATTTTGGAAGTTTTTGTCTATTATTTCTTTGAGTACTTTCTTTTCTTGCCACACTCATTTCTCTTCTCTTTCAGAATCTCTGAAAAGAGGAATGTTAGATCTTTTGTTATAGCTCACAAGTCTCTAAGACTCTGCTAATCGTTTTCAGTTTGCTTTCTCTCTGTTGTTCAAATTGGTTAATTCCTATTCGTCTATCTTCTAGTTCACTGATTCTTTCCCTTCTCCCTCCTATTGGGCTATTAACCTCAACCCCTGAGATTTCAATTTTGGTTATTGCATTGTATTTGGTTTATTTAGTTCTGTTTCATGCTTTCTATTTATTTGTTAAGATTGTGTATTTCTTTAACAAGGCTTTTTGTTTCAAGTGTGTTAATAATTACTTTTTGAAGCATTTTTATCATATCTACAAATATCTTTATCAAATAATTCTAATATTTTTCTCTTCTCATTGTTGGTATCTCTTAATTGTCTTTTCATTAATTTGAGATCTTCCTGGATCTTGGTATGATGGGTGATTTCTTATTGAAACTTGGACATTTTTAGTTGTGTTATGAGACTGGTTCTTGTTTAAACCTTCTATTTTATCTGACATTTTCTGACGCCACTTCAGAAAGGGAAGCTGGGGGCAGCACATTGTTCTTGGTAGGTGGAAATAGTCTGGGTTTCCTAGTCAATCTCTGTCTACATGTGAGGGGAGAATGTTCCCCATTGCTGCTGGGCAGGATAGGGAGTTCTGGCTGTCCACATGGTCAGCACAGGCATTTTAGTGGGGATAGCCTCATTACCACTGGGCAATCATAGAAGATCTAACACTTCATAGGCCTGTTCTGACACTTTGTCAGCTAAGTAGGATAGCATTTCATACCCCTCACATATTCTCCATTAAGACCACTAGCAGGTTTCCTTACAGTGTGGATTAAAGTCTTGGCTTCCTACTTGTCCTTCTCTGGTGTGGATATTGACATTTTATTGCATGTAAAGGGTGTAAACCTTAGCTGCCCTCTGGGGCTTTACTGGCCTAGAGGAGGGTGGAGGCACAGTTGGTTTCTCTTTGTTTATTTGTTTCTTTTAGTGTTTGCATAGGGCAAAGTGATATTATCTAAAAATTTTCTGTATTAATTGTCTTTCCCTTTTCTGATCCTTTGGCTAGAGAAAGCAAGCTTTGATTTTTGTCATATCTTTTTTTTTTTTTTATTAAATCATAGCTGTGTACATTAATTTAATCATGAGGCATCATACACGGGTTTTATATACCATTTGACATATTTTCATCACACTGGTTAACATAGCCTTCCTGGCATTTTCTTAGTTATTGTGTTAAGACATTTATGTTATATATGTAGTAAGTTTCACATGTACCCTTGTAAGATGCACAATAGGTGTGATCCCACCAATCATCCTCCCTCCATCCATCCTCTCCCCTCCATCCCCTCCCTTTCCACCTTCTTCATATTCTTAGGTTATAACTGGGTTATAGCTTTCATGTGAAAGCCATAAATTAGTTTCATAGTAGGGCTGAGTACATTGGATACTTTTTCTTCCATTCTTGAGATACTTTACTAAGAAGAATATGTTCCAGCTCCATCCAT
>CAUYPK010009201.1:0-18443 GCA_963574355.1 Loris lydekkerianus | reverse complement strand
AGAAGACAGACGAATGGCTAACATATGAAAAAATGTTCATCATCCCTAATTATTAAAGAAATGCAAATCAAAACCATCCCGCAATATCATCTAACCCCAGCAAGAATGGCCCACGTCACAAAATCTCAAAAGTGCAGATGCTGGCATGGATGTGGAGAGAAAGGAACACTTTTACCTGCTGGTAAACTAATACAACCTTTTTGGAAGGAAGTATGGAGAACCCTTAGGAGCTCAAGCTGGACCTCCCATTTGATCCTACAATCCCATTACTGGGCATCTACCCAGAAGGAAAAAAATCCTTTTATCATAAGGACACTTGCACTAGAGTGTTTATTGCAGCTCAACTTACAATTGCCAAAATGTGGAAATAGCCTAATGCCCCCCAAAGCAGGACTGGATTAACAAGCTGTGTTATATATATACCATGGAATACTAGTCAGCCATTAAAAAAGATGGAGACTTTACATCCTTTGTATTAACATGGATGAAAGTGGAAGACATTATTCTTAGTAAAGCATCACAAGAATGGAGAAGCATGAATCCTATGTATTCAATTTTGATATGAGGACAATTAATGACAATTAATGACACAATGGGGGGTGGAGGAAGGGGAGAGCAGAGAGAAAGAGAAGGAAGGAGGGGTGGGGAAAGGAAGAGCAGAGAGAGGGAAGGATGGAGGGGTGGGGTCTGGGTGTGTGACACACCTTTTGTGGGCAAGGCACAATTGTAAGAGGGACTTTACTTAACAAATACAATCAGTGTAAACTGGTTTCTTGTACCCTCAATGAATCCCCAACAATAAAAAATAAAGAAAGAAAGAATATAGACAAACACAAAGTGATGCCCCAGAGAAGTACGACCATACATCCCAGGTAGCTCAGAACGTCTGAGATTAAGCCTGTTGTCCCAACACCCCAACCAGTTAGCGCCCCTTTTCATTATCAAAAGCATGTTTGGATGATACATTACATGATTACACTACCTAAATCTTGAGGAATGCTGGAGCATCTCCTGTCACCTGTGGCAGAAGCCAAGTTCATAGATGTGATAAAGGCTTCAACCCTGTAGTCAAAACTCTACTGGCAAACCCACTACATGCTAACCATACCTGGCTACTTTCATTCCTCAAAGGTGACAGCCATTGCTCATTCTGTGGAGAATTACCGTATATACTCGAGTATAAGCCGAGTTTTTTTCGGCACAAAATTTGTGCCGAGTTCGGGTTTTTCGGCACAAATTTTGTGCTGGAAAAACTCGGCTTATACTCAAGTATATGCGGTAATTAATTCTGTGGAGAATTTTCCTCACTTATCTTTTCATTCTTTAGCACACAATTAGCACTCAATAACATGTTTGTTGAATTAAACTGAAAACAGAAGTACATACAGATTTGCTAATAGGATAACAGCCAAATTATCTTTCATCAGACTGAACAAGAAAACAATGGGCTTACATTTATCTGACTCCCACCACTAGGACCATTCACCTACATGGTATGTGGAGAGTCATTGTCCTCTGACCAGAGAGCGATGCTGGTCTACAACAACCTTAAAATTGTATTCCAGTTCTGCCACTTACAAAAAGAATAACCTTAGAGGAGTTATTTACCCTATCCTAACTCAGTTCCCTCAACATAAAATGAGGAATATGTAACAATGTTTCCAACAACACAGGAGACCAGGGCTTAATACTGATTCCGGCTAATACAGAGCTCATAGGAAATAAGGAGTAATATTTAGCTTCAACGGTGATCACTTCCAACAAATAGATCAAACTAAAAGAATAATGTCTTCCTCTTCCTCCCCAAAGAGATAATCCCCAATGGGCTATGAATGTCCCTCCCAGGGCTCAGAGGCAAAACCTCCACACCTTAACCATGATTTTCTCTTTCCAAATTCTGGTTTTCCTCCTTTCTAATGATCTCCAACAGAAGTGTCATCACCAATAGAGCCAGAAAGGAAAGGGTGTCAACTCAAGACACTTTGTGGTCGAATAAGGAAGAACATCTTGACTGCTGCTCTGTTCAGCCTCAGAACAGTTGCTAAAGGAATTCCTGGTGAAATGTCAAGTAGGGAGAATTCAAGCCCAGGGAGGGACTGCATGACTGTACACTGCCACCAAAAACCCTAAAGTTAACTCTACCTTAAATAAAATGCTTCTTATTCAGAATGGGTGCTGCAACACCAAATAGCAGAGAAGGGCAGATGAAATTAAGAGTAATGAGCTCTTCAGTAGCAAGAGGAAGAAAGGATTGCTCCTTTAAAGCTTCCCGGCCTATGGGGGAAAAGCCCAGGCCCCCTACGCAGCAGCAACAGAAACAAACGCGATCACAATGTTTCTGTGTAATAACACACTGCTGTTCAAACTTAACAACACGTGCTGATAACTATTTTTATTAAAGAGAAGTAGGAAAGCAGGGAGGTGAAAACCACATGGGTTTTGGAACCCCAGTGCCTGAGTTTGAACCCCAGCTTCTATACTCACTGGCTGTGTGCGCTTGGGCAAGTTACCTAACCTTTTCTACCATCTTTCTTCATCTTGATTTGAGGATAACAAATCCATAAAGGCATCTATACTCCATAGGATTGTTAGCTACAAATACTAATTTCTAAGGTAGCACATGAGTAATGCTACATGAGCATTTGACGAATAATTATTAAGATCCAGTATTCACTCAAAAGTAGCTTGTATACAAGGCCATGCTTAAAAACCTGCCACTGATATTGTCATCATAAATCTCAAAGAAGCTTTTAGTTTTAGGTTGACTCCTAGGAATTAAGATGTTGACCAACAAATTCTTCCCTTGGTCATGAAGAATGAACAGGTCTAAAACCCAGGGGTCATTCTGATGAAGAGAGAACGGAAACTGAGAAAACACCCCTAGAATCAATGAAAGTAAAACAGACATATTATTTACTGAGCAGTCATGGTAGACATTTTCCAAGCCATTGTGTTTGGATTAGAAGGCATAGAATGTATTAAAAATAGGAGTCACCTAAAGTAACTAGGTTTGGCTCCCACATGGCTCAGGTGGCTTGTACTGTAGTGAACGGCTCTCTCTGCTCTCCACTTTTGAAGGCTCACACACTTGGTTTTGTCATTACATAGATTCCTTGAACATTTATTTGTTGAACACCTTCTTTGTGCCAGATAACCATGACAGGCAATGTGAAGATATGATAACAAATTACTATAATCCCCACCTTCCCTTGAAAATCTGACAATCTGACAAAGAAGACATATTAAAAATCAAATGTGCAAGCTGTAAAAACAAACAAAAAATCTCCACATTGTTAGTTGACTAACTTACAATGACAAGACCAAAATTCTTATTCCTTTAAGACCAACCCACCTTTGCCATAAATCACGCCTACGTAGGGCTGGATACTTACAATTCAAGCAAGGGAGCACATTGTAGGAACAGCATTAGACATCAACCTTGATAAACATCTTTCTGGATGGTAAATTCCTTAATCCAGGGCCCAAATCCAAACACTCCAGGGCCCAATTCTGCCCATTCTATGATTCCCACTACCTTTCTCAAAAAAAGCTATAGTCATGGGTGGCGCCTGTGGCTCAAAGGAGTGGGGCGCCGGCCCCATATAATGTAGGTGGCGGGTTCAAACCTGGCCTTGGCCAAAAAAAAAAAAAAAGAAAGAAACTATAGTAATTTTATTTCTGCTTTCTATATTACAATCACATTCCCATCTTGCCTCACCAAATTTCTTCACATATTACCTTGATTGGAGTTTGCTATATTCTAAAATTTCTTCCCCCGCCCCGAGCTACTGAAATAATGTTATTTATTCCAGAGGTAGTTAACTATATTCAAATCTTTGAGGAGTCTACGAGTTTAAATCTCAGAGGGCAATGCTATTTCTGTCATTTTCAAGTTTGGAGGTGTGTTTTGGTTGGGAAGGGGTAAAAGTAATTTGGGGCAGATATACTTGGAAAGTGTATCTTTATAAACCCTCTATAATTATCTCAATGTGTAAAATAATTCAATGAGAAACAAAAGTTAACTTTACATGCATACTGGAATATGCTAGATATTATACAAATGTCATACTGGAATATGCTAGATATTATACAATTGTCAAAATTAAAACAAGAACTCAGCAGGTTAATAGTCCCAAGTTCAGTACTGCTGTGGTTCTATGGACCATAAGCAGCACTTGTCACAGAAAAAGTACACGCAATATGAAAAGTGTCAAGGTGACATTTTTAGATCAGCAGTAAATAAACATTTGAGTCAACAGAGAAGTAAAATATCTCATGCTATTTAAATTTCACACAAAAATGGCATCCATAGTAAACTAAGATGCATTTCATTTATATCTGGTGTCTACACCCCTGCGCCATGGACCAGTGTGGTAACCTGTTATGAACCAGCTGCACAGCAGGTAGTGAGCAGTGAGCAAGCACCCAAAGCTATATCTGTATTTATAGCCAACTACCCCCATCCATAGAAAAATTCTCTTCCATTAAACCAGTCCCTGGTGCCAAAAAAGTATGTCCTTGTGACACAGGCGTGCTCAAGGTCTTGATAATTAAACATATAGGGAAACCATTTCTGATGTCCACTAAACTTCCTTGGCTGGAATAAGACAATCTCACATTCAAGGGAAGATCCCTAGTGCAGCTATCATCTAAGTGTCCCAGTTAGCTAAGCAGGGCTTCAGTTGGGTCAGCAATTCCAAGGCCTAGTTCTCATTTTTACAGTTCTACAAGAGGGTCACAATCAGCATAGCCAGAAATGATCTCCAGGATGCAGTCACCCAAACCAACACAGACAGGACTGAGGCATCAACCACAGTGCTATTTAATGATAACTGGGGCTCTCTCTCCTTCCGGTCACCAAAATTAATGTAACTCCCAGAGTTTAAGGGGAGCCACATAAGTACCTGCTACATTCACTCAACGCTGCTTTGCAAGCTGGAGCAAACAGAATAATAGGAACTTTCCACTGGATTTCCCTAGAAAAAGATGCGATAAGAGGAATTTTTTTTTTAAAGATTTTAAATGTGATCAAATGTTAGCCTTACTATAGCCTTTGGAAAATATGTAATTCAATTGGGTAAGTATTTAAACATATTCTCACTGAGTAAACTTTTTAAATAGATACTTTAAACTCCAAAAGAAATGTTTTATGTTTGTTCTTTCTGTGTGTATATCTCCAGGGGCCAGCAGAGCCTAAAACTTAGGAGGTGCTCTTTAACTATTTTCTGAGTATCTAAATGAATAAATATAGTCTTCCTGATCACTATGACAAATGTTTCATTCAGAAAATATAATGTTTATTTAAAGAAAAAGGTTATTTGAGTCTACAAAAAAGAATGAAATCTTGCTCTTCATCTTGAAACAACAAATTAACTTCCATTTCTTCAAACAGAAAAATTTTTAAAAAGCGAATTTTCACAAAGACTGAGAGAACATCATTCCTTCTGATGTTTTTTGTGCAGTAAATCTATACAAAACCTTAATATACTTACATATAATGCAGTAACAATTGCAGAATGTGAAAGATAACTTACTAATAGACTAAAAAAAAAATTACTACATGTGAAAGGATAGTCCATATTCATATGAAAGCACTGTCAGAAAATCTGTAACAGAGACCACAAGGCAAAAAGGATTTTGACTGTTAGAAAAATCTCTCAAAAGCTAAATGAATTTGATTGGTTATTCTAGCATTTTCAACATTAGACAGCCAAACTCTTCAACGATATCTTTTATATCACCACCATGTATACTGTACCACTGAAATCCATAAATCCATAAAGCTGATTCTGTAATTGTAGAACGACTGGTAAACTGATTTAATATGAAAATGTGTGATTTCCTTATAATCCCTTCATATATTTCTGAATATTCATATTGTTGTTTACCACCAACATAAATTAATGTGGTTTATTTTAAGACACTGGGAATCCATAAAGTTAATAGTCAAGACAAACTCACCAAGCACAATGACCACCGTCTTCAGAAGACTCATCATGGTATCTCGATTCCGTCGAGGTCCAGAACTATGCCGAGACATTCTCATAGTCCTCTGGCGAACATAGCCAAAGATGTGAGCATAGAGAACCACCATGACCACAAAGGTCACCAAGTTGAAAATGGCCCAGAAGACTAAGTAAGAGTCACTGTAGAGGGGCGCCATGTTGGAACAATGTTCAATATCACAGATGCAGTTCCAGCCCACACTGGGTATAGCACCCATAACAATGGCCATAGTCCAAATGACCACAATGACCACCACCACCCGCCGGTTGCTCATCCGTGTGTGGAGCTGCATGCGGAAAACCGTAATGTGCCTCTCAATGGCAATGGCCAGTAAGTTGGCCACAGATGCTGTCAGGCTTGTGTCAATGAGGCCCTGACGGAGGAGCCATGTGCTAACAGTCAGTCTCCGCGTGTTGGGTCCTGTGTTGAACATTAGATAGAAGTAGGCCAACCCAGCAAAGAAGTCTGCGGCGGCCAGATTGGCCATTAAGTAATAAATAGGAAAATGAAAGCGGCGGTTGACGTAGATTGCCACCATGACCAGGAGGTTGGCCAACATGATGAAGATGCAGACAGTGATTCCAAGTCCCATCACCAGCTTGCTGACTGTGTTCCATTCTGTGGCAAGATGTTTCCCACTCCGGTTATAAAAGAAGGCAATGGATTCATTGTAGAAGCACTGTGGTTCATTCATGGCTATGAACTAAAAGAGAAAGGAGAAAAGATGATGGAAAGAAAGAAGAAACCACAGACCCAAATTTAAAGACCTATAGATAACATGCAACTACGGTATATGTGGGGAGAAGCAAAGAATTTGAAAATTCTTTGTTATGTTGATCCAACATAACATTCTACACTATGTTGAAACCCCACAGTTTCTCACAGTATTACTGTCCTCAAGATTAAAGACGTTGGAGTTAAATAAATGACAAGGTCTTTGTTTAGTGGTTACATGTCATTGAAGTCTACTAGAAAAGCCACATGGCCCAGAAATCTTGCTTAAAATACATGAGACAGAAATTTTGCAGCATATTGCAATTGGAATATTTACCATAGTAAAATCTATTTTGACCTGTTATTTGGGGAATCTGTAAACACAGTTGGTTTCTTGATAGGGTATCTTTGCCCTATTATTCTGCATTTGTATTCTCATATAGTACACTCCATGTGGGACAAACACTTTGTGATGGAGGTTCCCACAAGGACCATCGGTCCTAACATTTCAAAGAAGTCACTACCATCAAAAGTCCTTTGCTCAAAGCCAACATCTGCTGTTCAACATTCCTGAGGTCAGCATGGCCTACCCCGACAACTCCTCATCCCCAGAATAGCATTTGTCAACCAATCTATGACGTTTGAGAACTTTTCTTCTTTTTTAGAGGAGCTGACACTTTGACACTGGCTTACAAGAAGTAAAATACACTTAGATTACATAAAGTATATCTTTTAAAAGGGGAGGTGATAATTTTTTGGCATTTTTTTTATTTTTAACATCATTGACTAGAATGTTTTCACTTACCACTTTATATTCTCACTTAACTCCAAAAAGGATTGAGGGATTTTATAATAGAATAATAGAGATAGTCAATAAAAAAAACCCCAAAATTATAAAATAAAAAGTAACAAAGAAGAAACTAGAAAATTATATATCACATAGACTAGAGCCTGAAGTTTACCCGAGACTTTTAAAAAATGCTTCTTACAGGGAATTTATACTTTGCCTTTTTCTTCTTTTTATCATGTTTTGTTCCTAATAAATTACTTAGCAAATTTGACAGTTTTAACCACTATTTTTGATCAAATGTTCTGCCAAATATTCACAGGTTATACATACGTGTTTATCAAACAGTGAAAATTCCAAGAACAATGTGAAACACATGAATTGGTTAGTCTCCTGACTTTTTCTGATATCCAAAGTCTCTTTCTTCATCTATATTTTAACGGCTTTTAGATCACACTTTGAACATCACACTTAAAATGCTGTATAATTATTGATCTTTTTACTTGTCTGTTTCTTAAAGAGATCAGAGTCCTGGGGAAGAATGAAGAACTTGTCACTAACATCTCGGTATCTTCTGTACCTTACACAGTGCCTCATTCATGAAGGATCAGAGAACTTGGAACTCCATTCCATCCCAAATCTTGCCATTACTCTGGGAAATTAATCTAATTTTCTTGTCGCTCCTTCTCTTGACCTTATCTCTAATGACCTTCTATTCCATTACCACTCAGCTGCCCATTCCATGGTCACACACCCTGACCTTTGTATTCACCCAGAACTCTCTCCCTTTGGAAATAACTAAGACATTCCAATCATCACAACTTCCCATTCTTCTAATTTTCTCACTTATTTGCAGTTACGTATTTACTTAACTCTTCTACTTTTTCCTAGTGGATTACTCTCCCCAACTTTCCCTTTTTTCTTATCCAGTTTAAATTTCATAATATAGCATTTCAATCTCCTTATTACTAACACTGGAACACAATTTCTTCTGGACACTGGGGTTAGATGTCCTTCAGAATTTTTTATTTTATGATACATACTCTGTACATGATATATATAATGCCCCTGCCAGAGATAGAGACAACATTCCATAATCACAGACAAACATATTAAATATGGTAAGTGAAGGCTATAAAAAAAAAAAAAAAACTTCAGTTTTCAGAGTTTCTTGAATTTTAGAACTTTTAGATAAGGGAACAGAGGCCTTTATCTTTTTACTTCCTCATCCCACTGTACTTTTAAAACAATATATTAGAAATTATATCAGTTTTGAATATTGTTTAGATGAATCAAATTTGTTGTCATTTCTACACGTACATTAAGGCTTCTGGGAAAGGCACACCTGCAGATTGATCTCAGTATAAATTCATGATCTGAATTCATGTCCTCAACTGGGATGACAATGGCACAATAATCTGGTTTACCCCCTAATTACTATTCCATATGTTCTACACAGTGTCTCTATATATACACAACAGCAGAAGCCCATCTTCTCTTTCTCCATCAGCAGTTGCCAAGTAGAGGAAAATAGAAAGTCATCAAATTGGAATGCCCTCATTTTTCTCCCACCAACAAGACAAAATTACCTGTTCAATAATCCATCTTTTCTTTCCCTTCTGTTACAACTGAAGGGGTGTCCCTTTTCCCAAAGTGCTGTGAATTCCACCCTTTCCCACTATTTCAATAACTTTGCTATCAATTGCATCCTTTCTCCTCCATCTTCAGTTTTCTCCCTATCATCATTCCTCTCTCTTTCTGCCCTCTCTCCCTCCTCCCCACCACCATCACTCTTTACCATCAACATTCAAGATTAAGTCTCTGCTATCTTTTTAAAAACAGAAAGTTCCCTACAATCTCATAATCTCCTTCCAGCTCTCCTCTTCTCCTTCATAGACGAATCATCTACAATGTCTGTCTCCCACTGATTTCTCATAATGTGGCTTCTACCTCTGCCCATCCATTAAGTCTGCTCTAGTCAAATTCTTGAGATCCACGTAACTTCCCAAAGCCTCTCCTCTTTGTGTGGCTATCCAAGTGGAAACTTTCCAGTCTACCCCTTTTAACTTAAGCATCATTCTGCATGTTCTTTCCTAGGCTTCCATGATACCATACTTCTGTGGGTTTTGATAGTTCTCTCTGGCTGATCCTTCTCAGTCCTTTTTGAAGGTTCCCCTTCTACTGCCCACTATGATGTTTCTACAATATTTGTTCTCATTCATTCAACATACTTCCAATATGTAGTTGATCCCCTAAGACTTCTTAAGACTTCAATTACCTTGTATATCCCAAATATTTGCACATCTATATATGCATGAGCTCTAGGCAAATACTGGATTGCCTACTGGCATCTCTGTAAGAGTTCTTCAGTTCCAGTGTTCAAAACAAAACTCAAACTCATCTTCTTCATGCTCTCCAGCCTGCTCCTCCTATGTTCACTAGTGCAGAGACCAAATAGGTAGTCAGTATCTATCCAGTGGCCTAGTGCTAAACCTGAGAATTCCTCCTTCTCCCTCATCCTCATCATTTAAATAAAAAAGAAAGTCCTAGAAATTATCCTTGTAAGTATCTACCTTATCTGTCTACTTTATCCCACAGGTAGGGCTGTCACTGTTATTACCACAGCTTCCTAAGTGTTCCTTCTGCTCAATTCCAATTTCTTCTCTCATGATCCTTCTAAAAACAAAGTTGATCAAGCTGTTCCCCTACTGAAAATGCTTCAATGGCTTACAAGTGCACTTACACCTAAACTCTTCAACCATCTTATCAGGCCTTACCTGCCTCTCCAGCCTCAATTCAAGCTCTTAATGACTTCAAAGTCTCTGCTGTAGTTCTATTTAAATATGTTGTTTTTTTCTCTCACCTCTGGTTCTCAGCATCAGAATCACCTGGAGGGTTTGTAAAGCACAGATTGCTGGCCATGCTCCACGAATGTCTGATACAGCACATCTAAATTTGACCCCCATGTTATGTGTATACTTCTGGTCCAGGGACCATACTTTGAATGCTACAATCCTCTCCCAGTTTTCACCAATTGAAATGTCATTTCTTATATTTATTCTCCTCAGATAATCCCAAGTCCAGGCAGAGTGTTTCTTATCACCATTCCCCTATAATGACACTTAATTCACAGTATAATAATTGCTTGATTATCCAATGATTCCTCCCCCTATGAGGCGATAAACCCTATAAGGGCATAGAGCTTAGCTTTCTTATTTACTGCTGTATGGTATCCAATTGTTAGATGAACTAGATGCTAAATATGAGGGCTGTCTGAAAGTATCCAGCTGTGTAATATGAAAAATAGTATTAACCATGGCTGTGTACTTTTCAGACAGCCCTCCTACATACTGATTGCATTAATAAATTAAAGCTAGTATAGAAAGTATTTAGACTTTACAAGTTTGCTTTCTGCAAAGGATAAACAAAAATTGCAAATAGAAATGTAAAGCTCCTATCCCTTCCACTAGCCCCTGTAACCATTTACTTTCCCTGGACAAAGAGAGGTGTCTAAATCAAATGTCAAGCACACATTCTTCTAACAAGAACTTCTGAACAAGAACCAATAAAGTCAAGCAGAGATATATACAGTTTCTTAGCCCTTCCCACACAGAGAAACTAAATATGACAAAATAAAGTGTATGTTGTATTTCTAAACCACAATAAGCTATGAGGAATAAAACTGACAGATTCGCTCTACTGGTGTCTCATGTGCTGATTCAGCAAAGGGCATGAGATTTAGTCCTATGCCATTTCTTTTCTCTCAAAAATTATATCATAGGCGGTGCCTGTGGCTCAAAGGAGTAGGGCACCAGCTCCACATGCCAGGGGTGGCAGGTTCAAACCCCGCCCCAGTCAAAAACTCACAAAAAAAAAAAAAAAAAAAAAACCCCATAAAAAATCATATATACTTAATAATATAACTAATGTGATTTTTTGAACCCAAGTTTTATCATCTGTGAAATGAGAAGGTTAGACTGAATTATGTGTAAGTTTTATTTCAGATTTAAAATTCTACACTAAAGATTCTGGGTAAGGACTCTGTATTTCACAAAAATTACCAGCTAAATATTGAAAATACCAGGAATTAAAAATAGAAGGGTTTAATATACCTGAGAAATTTCAACTACATTTAGTACAATAGGACTGAATTGAAAAAAGGAATTAAATGTCTTCTCCTATTCTCTGCAAAAAGCAACATGTCCAGAGAATGTGGAGAGGAGACTCTGGAAGCAGCTCTAGGAACAGTCAAAAGGACGGTGTGAATGGGCTCTCTTACTTCTTCAAGACCCAATGAACTGACTCAGGAAACCCACACCAAGCTCAAGGAGAATCTGATTTAACTGCAGATGGACTACATGTAAGCCAATAAGATAGTCACAGCTATAAAGACATAGCAAACAAAAAATTACCAAACACAATGGGGAAAACATAATTTCAGAGGAGATAACCACCCTGAAGAGTAAGCGGAAATACCTTCCACCAAAGCATATTATGGGAGGGGAAGATATAAAATTACGAAATGGGGAAGATTAAATTATAGGATATTTCTGATTCTTTTCTCAATACTCTTTGTTTCTGTAGCAGTATTAAAAATACAGCAAGCCATTACGAAGATTTTTTTAAAAGTCGGTAAAAACTATGGGAAGATTATATCAGTTTCCTATTGCTGCTATAGCAAGTTGTTGTAAATTTAGCAGCTTAAATATACAAATTTATTATATGGAAGCCAGAAACCTAAAATGGGTCTCACTGGATTAAAATCAAGGTGTTGGCAAGGCTGTGTTCCTTTCCAGAAGTTCTAGGGGAATCTGATTTCTTATCTTCTCCACCTTCTAGGGGCTGCCCACATGTCTTGGCTCATGGCCCCCTTTCATCTTCAAAAGCCAATAATAGTCAGTCAAGTCTTTCTGACATTGCTGAAGTTAACTCTCCTTCCTCCCTCTTCCACCCTTAAAGGTCCTGGTGATTACACCAGACCCATTCAGATACTCTTGAAAAATCTCCCCATTTCAAGATCTTTAACTGAATCACACCTGAAAAATTCCTTTTCCTATGTAAGGCAATATCTTCACAGATTCTGGGGATTAAGTAATGGATATTTTTGGAAACTATTATTGCACCTACCAGAACAAATGCAAAAACCATTTCTGAATTATAAACAGCAACACAGGCAATGAAATGAAGTATAAAAATTCCAGAGAACTAAAATGGCAAATAGAAATTCATCCAGCACTCAGAAAGGGGTCAGAGATGATAGGAACAAAAGGAAAGGTGACAGATATGGGGGGGGGGGGAATCAAGTTAAATTAAGAAGCTAAGAAAGTTTAGAAGAAACACAGCTCTGAGCAGATTCTGATTTAAATTTATATAAAAGAAAGTTAATTAAGAGCAATTAAAATGTAGATATAGCTTGATGAGATTTTAGAACCTCACTGGTATAGAAAAATTCTAAGAGTATAGACCAAAAATAAATTTAAAAAACTCCAAATACCTAAAGAGAGAGAGAATAGGCCATCCCCAAGCATTAGATGTAGAATTGCTAAGAACAGAACGCTGGTAATTACAATCTCCATTCTATGGAGAAAATGTTTAAGATCCACAACCAACTATGCTGATGTTCTCATATGAAGACAATAAAGAACAGTCTCAGAGATTTGGGGCCTCAGAAAGAATACTGTCTACATTTCCTTCATAAAGAGAGTCTTTACATAAGTCGTTCATGAGAAAAGTTTTTTTAAAAACCCCCCAAAACAGAAAAAATGAAAACACACACAGAACAAAGACCCTAGCAGCAAGCCTTAAAACCCACAAAACATGTGACTATAACTGTTCTTCATGCGGTTATAAAACTCAAAGCAAATATCAAAAATAATTCTTGAAAAAAATTATACCTATTATAAAAATAACAACTTCACCTGTGATTAAAATTACTATATTTTACAATAAAAACTTAAATTAGGAGATAATATAACAATTTCTCTCATTACTCAGGTAAAAATCAAAAGATACCATGTAAATTGTAACAATAATTTTTAAAATTAAGTTTAAACATATAGGTACAAATACCACCAAATTGAATACTTAATATGCTAAAGTAGGAAGACAACTTTTTTTTCTTTTTGAGACAAAGTCTCACAATGTCACCCTCAGTATATTGCTGTAGCGTCAGAGCTCACAGCAACCTCAAATTCTTGGGCTTAAGCAATTCTCTTGCCTCAGCCTCCCAAGTAGCTGGAACTACAGGTGACCACCACAATGCCCGGTTATTTGTTTTTTTTGTTGTTATTGTTGTTGTCACTGTTGTTAGCAGGCCCTGGCCGGGTTCGAACCCACCAGCCCCGGTGCATGTGGACGGCACCCTAACACGGGGCTACAGGCAACAAGCCAGATAGCTTTTTGTATTACTGGAGAAAATGAAGAATGGGGGAAAGAATAAACACATACAGAATGACAACTGTGTAAAATTTATATAGGTAAGATTATAAATGATTTTCTTTCCATCTTTGGAAATTAACTCATCTATTGCAAGAAGTTTTGGGAAAACAAAAATATGCTCAGAAAAAAACTCAGTATGTACTTTTCAAAAATGTTTTATTCTATCACCTAAATCACTGAATTATAAATTCTCTATAAAAAGATAAGTTATAAAATGTTTCCCTAACAAATAACAATACAGATACAACAGCATCATTCCCAAGTTAAATTGTCCTCAACATGGAAAAAAACCACATTAATGCCCTTTTCTCATCCTCCAATTACTGTATCTCAGACAAAGGAACAGGGCCTCCATGGCTGGTCTACAGGGAAAATGTTCCAAATCTCAGAAGTTCACCCACCTATGTATCATGTGACCTCAAAAGTTGCCATAACAAACCTGCCAAGCCTAAACTCTAAGAGGCACATGTGGCCTTCTTCTTTGCTATATATTTCATTTATTCCCCTACACATTCACAAACTTCTCTAAGAGAAACCTGTGGCCTCCATCTTTGCTATATATTTCATTTATTCACGTACACATTCACAAACTTCTATGATCTGCCAGGTGGGCACCGTATTGCACTATGCCTTCCAGGTGTACCATAGTGACACCCCTGCGTGCCCATGATGGAGCCACTCACAGTACATCTGATGCATTTTTAATCCCCCAAAAAACAATTACATGTTATTTGCCAAAATGAAAAAGGAATTCTCAGTATAAATTCACAGACTACTAATGAAATCTATTTGATTTAGTATGTAATTGGATAAATATGTGAATATGTACGTCACTGACATACTGTGAGAGATTTTAATCTACATTGCATAAAGGGCCAGTAATAAGATATAAATCATGCCAACTTGTTTCCACTTCTGTTAAAGCACAATAATAAAGTGGATGAGGGCCTGATTTAGAGCCTTGGCTAACAGGTCTCTTCCTGATTCTGATGTTCGACCAGCAATTTGATCTTCAGTAAGTTCCATGACTGCTCTGATTCTCAATTTTCTCATTTATAAATTAAGGAAAGAATGATCTCTCAGACATTTTAAAATTCTACTTCTTAAATCTAAAATAATCAGACCTATTTCCTCCCCCCAAAAAAGATTAGAAAATAGATAATATGGACTTAATTAAATGCCATTAAGTCCCTATTAACAACAACAACAACAAAAAATAATGAGTCTTCCCTCTTCTTGGAGCTTCAAATTAGAAATAAGAAAAATGACAATTTCTGACTAGCATCAGAAAATAGGTAACAAAATACAATGATACGAAATAAAAATGATTTAAGGCTAGAATCTTTAAAGTGCTGAAGAGTATGCATCTATTACATTTCAAAAGGTTTATCTGAAAAAGTACAAAAAGTGCTACTTCTTATAAATTAATGATGTACCTCGAAATGATATAAATACATATGAAAAGAAAGCAAGGAAAACATAAATAATAAGTTAAGAAAAATACTTCCTGAGGGTGGAGCAAGATGGCAGCCGAGTAACAGCTTCCCTCTAACTGGGCACGGTGAGTCTGGGGAGATAAGACTCCAGGCTTCTTTGGCTGGTGGGATCTGCCTATAATCATCCCTTTGAGGATACAGGGAGCCAGCAAGGGACTTCCGAACACCAAGAGAAGGACAAACACAGTGGAAAACTGGCAAGTGGTTGCATTTGTTCGATCGACCTAATCCCCCCAGCAACCATAAGTACAAGCAGCAGTGAGACTGCAAACTAGAAAGGCCTTACCCGTGAACTGTTTCACTGTTTTTGGACTTGGCACTCAGTTGAACTGCCTTGGGGAGAGCTTGAGCAGGAGTGCAGACAATTTTCGGCATTGTCTAGGGCCCCAGACTGAGCCGCTGAGCCAGATGGAGCTAACAGTGTTCGGCTATGGACCGCAGGGACCCATTGTGAGAAAACTGCCAAGGCAACCTCTGCCCTCAGGGTCCCAGAGCAAGGATAGGGTGGTAGCTAGTACCCTAGTGACTGAGCAGCCTAAAAGTGGAGACTGAGCTGCCTTACAGCCTTAACCCTCAGGGGCAGAGTGAGACCAGTTTTAATACACTGGAGCCTCAGGCTGTTGCCCTGGGTATAGTGTCATGGCATCACAGCTCACAGCAACCTCAAACTCCTGGGCTTGGTGCTGCCCGGACCTCCATAACAGCTGTGCCGCGACCCCCAACCCATGAACCATGCTTCCTGGGCCTGCGCATGCCCTGAGGAGCCACGCAACCCTGCATCCTCCCACCTGTAACCTCCCTGCCTCCACACTGGCCCACTCATCTGGCCAGGGACTCTGGTACCCATGTGCCCTCCAGAGCCCTCCCTGCCTCTGCACAGAGCCCTTCTCATGGCCAGAGACTGCTAGCGCCTTGGGCTCTCTGTGCCAAAGTGACTGGGCGCCAGGAACTCCCAGAACCGTGCACACCACCTCCCACCTTGTTGCTGGATCTGGGTGTGTCACATTCTGGAGCTGCTTCCACAACCAGAACCCCCTGGCTGGGGCAGCCTCAGAAGAACTACACAGGGTCACTCCCTACAAAGATCCAACAACAATAGAGTGATCCCACTGGGGTCTAACCTTGGAAAGACACCTCCCCAACTCTGAGGATGGCCAGAGGCAATGGTGAAAAACAATCATGAGGCGAAAACAACAGAAAAACTCTGGTACTATGAATAATCAGAGTAGATCAACTCCCCCAAGGATCAATAAGGCAGAGACAGTACAACATCCCATGCACAAACAAATAGCTGATATGTCAGAAATCGAATTCAGAATCTGGATAGCAAATAAGATTGAATTAGAACTCCAAGAAATAACCCAAAAGATATCTCAAGAATTCAAAAAATTCAAAGACTTAATGACCAAAGATTTTGACACATTGAGACAAGAAGTTGCAGCCCTCAAAGATCTGAGAAACACAGCAGAATCCCTCAGTAACAGAATGGAGCAAGCAGAAGAAAGGATTTCTGACATTGAACACAAACATTTCAAATGCTCCCAAACACTCAAAGAGGAAGAGAAATACAGGGCAAAAACAGATCACTCTCTCAGAGAACTCTGGGATAATTTGAAAAAAAAAAAAAACAATATTCATCTTATAGGGATCCCAGAAAGCAACAAAGTGGCTTCACAAGGCACAGAGTCTCTTCTCCATGAGATTATGAAGGAAAACTTTCCAGTCATGCCAAGTGATTCTGAAATTCAGATAGCAGACAGTTTCAGAACTCCACCATGACTCAACACAAATAAGACATCCCCCAGACACATCATAATCAATTTCACTAAAGTTAATATGAAGGAGAAAATTCTGAAAGCAGCCAGATGAAAGAAAACCATCACCGACAAGGGCAAGAATATTAGAATAACTGCAGATCTCTCTGCTGAAACCTTTCAAGCTAGAAAAGGATGGTCATAGACTTTTAATCTACTAAAACAAAATAATTTTCAACCCAGGATCCAGTACCCAGCTAAACTGAGTTTCATTTATGACAGAAAAATTAAATACTTCAATGACATTTACATGTTGAAGAAATTTGCCATAACTAAACCAGCTCTCCAGGATATTCTCAGACACATCCTTCATAAAGACCAGCATAATCCTCCACTACAAAAGTAAACCCACCCAGAAAATTTTGATCAAATTCCAACTTCCACAGTAACAAAAGGATTTCCACCAGACTCTAGAAAGGCTTAACAATATTCTCAATTAATGTGAATGGTTTAAATTGTCCTCTAAAGAGGCACAAGTTGGCTGACTGGATACAAAAATGCAAGCCAGATATCTGATGCATACAAGAATCGCATCTTACATTAAAAGACAAATATAGACTCAAGGTGAAGGGATGGTCATCTATACTCCAGGAAAATGGAAAGAAGAGAAAAGCAGGTGTTGCAATCCTATTCGCAGAGTCAATAGGCTTTAAACCAACCAAAATAAGGAAGGATAAGAATGGACACTTCATATTTGTTAAAGGTAATACTCAATATCATGAGATTCCAATTATTAATATTTATGCGCCCAACCAGAATGCATCTCAATTTATAAGAGAAATTCTAACAGACATGAGCAACTTGATTTCCTCCAGTTCCATAGTAGTCGGAGATTTTAACACCCCTTTAGCAGTGCTGGATAGATCCTCCAAAAAGAAGCTAAGCAAAGAAATTTTAGATTTAAACCTAACCATTCAACACCTGGACTTAACAGACATCTACGGAACATTTCACCCCAACAAAACTGAATACACATTCTTCTCATCAGCCCATGCAACATACTCCAAAATTGACCACATCCTAGGCCACAAATCTAACCTCAGAAAATTTAAAACAATAGAAATTATTCCTTGCATCTTCTCAGACCATCAGGGAATAAAAGTTGAGCTCAATAACAGGAACCTGCATACCCATACAAAAACATGGAAGCTAAACAACCTTATGCTGAAGGATACATGGGTTATAGAC
>CAUYPK010009200.1:0-15298 GCA_963574355.1 Loris lydekkerianus | reverse complement strand
TGGGTCAGTAGTCACACTACTCCAGGACATTGCTCCCCCTGGGCGAAAGCTGCAGTGTGGCCCCTCCTTGGTTAAGTTGCCACTGGTCCAGTGACACTGTAGGCAAAGGCTGCCTCATGTGCTCTCAGCCTTGAGGGTGGCACTAATCTCTGTTCTTCCCACAGAGCATGAAATCCTTCTAGATTTGCTGTCTTGGTCACAGCAGAGGGGCAGCTTCAGAGGCTCCCAGCTGGTCTTCCCAGCACGTGACTCTTCCTCACAGGCCACGAGTCAGTAGGAGGTCTGCGCCAATTGCCTGGTGTATCCACCTCTACCATGTCTCCAGAAACCAGGGGGCAGAGCCACGGGGTCCCCTGTCCTGCCTCTGGGATCTCGATCTTGCCTCTTGTTTTATTCAGAACTTGCTGCCTGGTCCACTATTATACTCACCTCACCCTGGACAGCTCCGTGCTCCCACCTGCCCTCTACCCTTCTAGAGTTCTCCCAGTCCCCTGACCTTAGCAGCTAGGTAATGGGCTGTCCTCCCGCCAGCCCAGCCTGGAGAGGACACCAGTGCTGAGCCTCTCTACAATGCTAATGTCCCCTCACCAGCATATTCCTGATAGCCCTGGCAACTGGCGTGCCCTCCTGGATGTCACAAGGATACTACTACTTTGGTGGGCCTTCGGGTCAGATATAATGGTTCCATTTTACCTGCTGAATTCTGTGAGCATTTAATAAAATTCCTCCTTTTAAGCAGTTTCAGATTCATAGTAAAATTGACAGGAAGTACAGAGATTTCCCATGTGCCTCCTGCCTTCACTGGGCACAGTGCCCCTCATCAACGTCCCCCATGAGAGTGGTGCCCTGGTCTGATGAACCTGTCCGGACCCATCCTTACACCCAGTGTTCTCAGACACTCTGGGTGGTACACATTCCCTGGGTTTGGGCCCATGTGTACTGACAAGCGTCCCCACTGTAGTGTCAAGCGGAGTAGTGTCATGGCCTAAAATTCTGTTTCCTCGGGCTTTAAGTCCCTTCTCCACACTCTGCCATGGCCCTTCCGGTATCTTGACTGTGTTTGACATGTGTCTTTCTTGCCTCCGAGCTTCAGAGCCCCCCCAGCAGCACATTAGCCCCTGCCTTTCAGCTTTGCAGGTGCTGACTGCCCCTGCAGTGTGTGTTCCAGTGCTGTTGTGCCCAAAATGCTTCCTATTCTGCTGGATCCATCAGGACCCACAACCACACACCTGGTTCCTACTGAGGTATGTTAGTTTTGCTTTTCCCTTAGCAGCTCAACACGTCTGCGGGTGAATCCCGGTGACACTTAACCTCAGTCATGGGTCTGGTGGTCAGGAAAGGGAAGAAGGGCAGATTCCTGCAGTTGATCCTTAGAGAACAGCAGTGTCCAGTGAGGCCTCTGCAGTATTATCTCCAGCAGGGAGCCATTATCTCCCAGCAAGGGCGTCAGTCACTCTGTGGACTCAGAGGGCTTCAGGAGGGCTCAGGTGCATTGACAGGCTTCCCCTCCCATGTCCCAGGCCTTACTTTACCCTAGCAGGGGCATGGGGCACTGGGACACACACTCGGGGGTAGCCCTGACTCTGAACTGAGTCACAGACTGAGGCTAAGACTTGAGCTTTCACTGCAGCTTCACCTCCCTTAAAATTAGTTCTTGGCCTGATCAGCGCAATCATTTCTCCTTATACAGGGGATGAGCGGCCTTCAAATGCTGCCAAGGAGAGTGCACAGTTGCTCACCAAAAGTGTGGACTGAAATGTTCATGGCAATGCTAGTCATGATGGCCAAGAACTTGGAATTAGCCAAATGCCCAACAAACACTGAAATGGGTAGACTTAAAAAAAATAATAAAAACTAGAAAAATGTTTCAAATTGTGCACTTTAAATGTATACCATTTCCTTTATTCCAAGTATATGTCAATGAACCTGAAAGGAAAGAAGGAAAGGAGCCCAATGCTCCTGCTGTCCTGCCCTCCCCTGTAAGTTCTTGGCTGTAAGTAGAAGCACCAGGGCTCACTGAGACACCTTGAGGTCCCAGAGAAGACTCAGCCTCCAACATAAACAGAAGCTGCTCAGGAGTCTCCTTCAATACATCCTCCCTAGGCCTGACCCACCAAGACCCCTAGATCCCTGTTGCTGCTGGAAAAGTCCTTTGCTGCTCTGCCTCCTTGCCCCAACTCTGAAAGGCCCTCTGAGGGTGAAAACCCAACTTCTGTTGTGTTAGGAAGGCTAAGCCCACGCCAGTGGACCAGGTACTGTGACAGACTGATTTTAGAGTGAAAGTAATGAGTCATTTCAATTTGAGCATGTCTGAGCTGATGGTAAGGTGGGCATCCCTATGAAACAGTCAGGAGATACTAAAAATGATAGCCAGTCACTGATCCAGGAAATTGAATGACACACAAAGCGCACATGGCAGAGTCCTGTACATGGAGGTGATTTTAGTGTTCAAGGTAGGGATGGTCCCCAGAGAGAAGAGCATCAGGACACACTCCAGGTGATGCCAGGAGCAGGGGTGAGGGCATGGTGGGGGATTTAGCAAAGAAGAGAAAAAAGAGAGAGGAAGTTGGTGACAGGGCCAGAAGAACTGCCCAAAGGAGGAAGGGAGAGGCCGGAAACTGACTTTGGAGTCAGCAGAATAAGCAGTTTTAGTAAAGTAGGGTGGCCAACAGTTCATTGTCAGGGGGAGGCATGAAAAAGATGGGAAGGAAGCATCTGGGGCAAAAATAAAGCCAAAGAAAAACGGCACATTCCCTTCCTGACACTCCCCACCACAGGCCTTAGTTTCAGAATGACTCAGGACTAAAGAGGAAGCCATCTGAGGGGAAGGCCAGCAGGTCATACTCTGAGATGGACAACAGCCCAGGACAGGAAGATGTATGAGATCCCCTGCTTGGGGAGGAGAGTTTGGGGGTACCTAGATGGAGTCTGGAGCATGGGGGGATTCCCCAGTGAAGCTGGGCTGAGCCCTGCACACCACCTTCTTCCCAAGTGTGACGCCATCATATTCAGGGAGGAAGGAAGAGAGGGAAGAAAAGTTTTTATTTTCTGAGAGTTATTAAGTTAGATGCTGGGGGAGGAATTAAAAATAACATAATTAAAATCATTTTCCTAGGATACTGTGTTTTCTGAACCCAGAAAGGCAGATAGAGACTAGATAGATAGATAGATAGATAGATAGATAGATAGATAGATAGATAGATAGATAGATAGGAAAGACAGAGATGGATTATATATGAGAGATGGATGGAAGGACGGATGGGTAGACGGAAGGGTGGGCAGACAAATAGGTAGATAGTAACATAAAACATAACACATGTGCATATGCACACAGGACAGCATTGCTAATAAACTAACAGGGAAAAATAAATCATCTAACAGAAAAAAAGAGGAGGCAACACATTATTGCCTCTTTGAAGAAAAAGATCACAGCACACAACTACCCCTTTGACTGATTAACAACTATGGCTTTCGCAGTTTTATTTCATAGCACTTCACCAGAACTGAGTAAACACAAGGAGCATGACCATCTCTGCACCTGCCAGACCATATTCTAAGGACTCTGATAAGCCAACCTCACAGAACAGAATGAGAAAAGGAAAAACAGATGCAGATGCGTTTGCAGTCTGTTATCAGCTAGCAGAAATTACTTTTTTCTGTCTCTTTACCCCCAAATAAGGCCCAAGCTGCTTATCTTCAAAGCCAGCACTTCTTTCTTTCATGTGCAGAGCCCTTCATGCTCAAGTAGAATAAAATAAACTTTATTTCTTAATACTATTCTAATCATTTTGTCAAGAATTCTTTCTCATCCCACACTATGAATTCCCACCCTAACATTTGGTAGTACATATGGAGAGTCACTTTTCTACCTCTGCAAAGAGGTAAGAGTGAATGAGTAAGTGAGGGCTGTGTGTGAGTTTGGACATGTTTAATCCCACCCAATTTTTTTTTTTTCAAAGAAAATATATATTTGTAACTTTATTATAAATTATATTGAACACCCATAAAATGTCAAAATCAACTAAAAATCTGAATTACATAAGGAGCTGCCAAAGCAATTTGTTTTGTTTTGTTTTGTTTTGTTTTTATTGGGAAACCGATTTTTTTTTTTTAATTTTTTAATTTTTTTAATTTTTTTTTTTTTTTTTATTGTGGAGAAGGGGCAGGGAAAGAAGGAGGGGGAAGAGGTGCGTGACAGGGTCGGGCCAGTGGCATGGTACCACCTTGGCTGTATCTAGGTAGAGGCAGTTTCAGGCCGGGCCTTGCTGAGTCGTTGCTACGCGGAAGTAGCTCCATGGATCTACTTGTAGTCAGGCTCGGGAAGTTGCACTAGGCCTCAGGCACATGGCAGGGCCCAACAATTCCCTCTTTTGTTTTTTGTATGGTGGATAAACATAGCCCCTGTCTTGGTTTGCCTGCTCTTGCAGTTTCAGTCTTACCCATCATGGGGAAACAGACATCAATGGTTTGGTCCCTGTCTTAGGTTGACTGAACATACAAACTTTGCCTTTCTCTACAACCTGATATCACCCACCCTCTACATGTTTGCTATCATGTTCATGGAACAAACTTTATTTGGGTATTGACTTTCGCACAAAGTCAATGCCTTGAATACCTTCCCTTCACTTTGTTGTCTTCAAAGGTACTTAGGACCTTTGAAAGTTACAAAAGAGTGGCGCTCACCTAGATGTCTTTCTCTAAGACGCTTCTCTGTCAGAGATTGATGTACTACCTTCTCAGGAACAGCAGACATTTAATGTACCACGTTTTAAATATTTCTATTCTATTACATTGTGTGCCCTTCACAGGCAGACACTTTATTTAGTTTTTATCCTCAAATATCTATCTTAAGTGAATCTTGTGGGATAAGAAATTTTAGTTGTACATTCTTTTTGTTTTTAGTTTTGTAAAGGATTTTACAAGGAAGCTTTTTATTGTATGCTGCATTAGCCACTGAATAGCAATTTTTTCTAAACTAATTTAAACTCTTCTTGAAATTATAGATTCATTTTGGATATCCTTTCAGGCTGTTTATTTTTTCTATGAAGTATTTAAAAATTCAGAAAAGTATACAGAATATCAAAATTTATTCAATCATCACCTTCATAAAATCTTCAGATTTTACCAAAATTCATTAGGGTCAATTTTATTGATTGGTTGATGGATACAGGGTCTTGGTCTCTTGCCAGGCTAGAGTGCAATGACTTAGTCATGGTTCACTGCAGCCGCCAACTCCTGGGTTCCAGGGCTCTTCCTACCTCAGCTTCTCAAATAGTTAGACTTTTTTTTTTCTTAATATTTTGTAGAGATCTGACCTCTTAATGGTGCTTAGGCTGGTTTTGAAATCCTGGCCTCAAGCAATCCTGCCGCCTCAGCCTCCCAAAGTGCTGAAATTATGTATATGAACCACTATGCCTGGCCTAGGATCAATCTTAAAAGAAGGAAAATATAAGAAACACATTATTAGGTGCCCTTAAGAACACATCTACAAGTATTTTTCTTCTTCTCCCCAAAGTGGTAACCGCCATCATGAACTTGATGATGATTCTTAATGATCATACCCTTTTCCATGCTTATCAAGTGCATTCTTTATTTTTACCTCTGGAGAAATTTATACAGAAAATCCTCTTATTTTTGCATACTATACTGTAGGTATTTCTAAAGCCAAGTTTTTAGCTGACAATTTTTTTGAGATAACTCATGGAGACTATTTCAAGGAAGAGCTGCTTAATCTTCAGAGTTCAATTTTGGTTTGCACTAAATCAGGGCTTTCTTCAAGTATATTTTTTCCCTTTGTTTGGCTCTGGTACCTCACTGGGACTTTCCTAGATTTGCAAACGTGCCTTCGTCAGTGGATGTTTTGAGTTCTGCCTTCCCAAGTGACAAATGGCTTCTTGGACTTCTTGTAAGTAGCAGCAGTGATGCGTGGCCATTTTTACTGTTGCTAAAATATTATGAGAAAAGGTAGATGTTTTACACAAATCATAATGAAAAATGATTTGTTTATTCAAATATGCAGCAACTGGCATGTAACAGACACTGGACTAAGCACTCGTGATTAAAAAATGAAAATAAATGATGCACTCTCTGTCTTTTTGGATGTTTGACTCCTGGTTGAGGAGACAGAGCAAACATAAAACATAAAAACAAGTACAAAAATTTAAGGCATGGAAATAATGTCAAATTTTAAAAAGATCTTTAAAGATAAACAAAGTATTAGAGAGAAGAACAATGAGAGAAGAGGACTTTCATTAGATCAGGGGAACAGTGCACACCTGCTCTGAGAAAAAGAACATGCAATCTGAGACTTAAATTCAGAGAAGCAACTAACCCAAAAATGGCAAATTAGAGGTTATAGCCACTATGAAGGCTCCAGATCAGGATAGAAGTGGATGTGTCCACTAAAAGTGATCAGGACCCAAGAGAATGACTCAAGATTCCTAAAACGTACAAACAACAAGGTTGCCACCAGGCTAAAAGTTCATTTAGTAAATCTGTGACATTCATCTGCCCCATGGACCAGAATATTGTAAAACACATTAATAAGACAATTCGACTCTGTTCTAAATCCTCATGGGAAAACAAAACATGACCAGAAAATACTGTGAACCGTCCTTCACAGATCAGTGTCGCAAGATCTAGAAATAGCCTGTGTTCATATAATCTCTTGTCTTTCTCTTCCCTTCCATTCTTTTTTCCTTTCTTCTTTCCTTCTCATAGTGCAACCCAAATCATAATGCAAGATTGAATTTTGATTCTAGAATCCCAAAGGCTTTGTCAGATGTATGAAATATTTGTAGTCATCAAGCTAAAATATTTCACTGATCCATGTTGATTGTTCACAGCTTCATGCTTTCCTCTATACTGAAATCCTGAAAATCTCTTCCCCAAGGATCCTTTTTCCAGGCTCAGATTCCACTGAGTATTCATGGTCAGTGTTCAGCTGGCTGATTTTCATTTTTATGAACTTCCAGAGCAGGAGAATATCTCCTCAAATGCATGTTTGTGAAGTAAATAATCTAGGAATCATTTCCTTTTCTCAAGATAACTTTGCATATCTAGGTTCTGAATCTTTGGAGCTTTCTTTGACTGTGTAGAGTTTTGAAGCTAACCTTATTTTTCTTTTTTTCCATTCTTAGTTGACATGATTTCATGGCCCCTATGTACTGATTAAAACTCCTTTGCCCTTGTTTGTCAGAGAGTGAATGTTATTTACATCCTTAGCATTAATACATTCACACATTTTACCATCTCTTTTCTCTAACTTCAAGGAGAATAATTTAGCTTTCCTCTATTAGAATGAAAACTACCTTAGCATTTTAACTTCTCTTTTCTGGAACATTTTAGATTAACGTCTATAATAAGTAGAGCTTTATTCGATTTTTATTGAGTAAGTGTGATAGCATGATTAATTTGGTGTGAATAGGAGAAAAACAACAAACTTGGGTTTCATTTTCATGTCTTTCTAACATTACGTAGAGTTTAGATTGGGGACCTGATACGTAATTTGTAAGGCCCTATCAAAAATGAAAATACAAGGCCCTTTGTCCAAAAAGTAATTTAGAATTTTCAAAGAGCACAAAAAGAACAGTTAACTAAATACAAAGTCCTGTGGAACTGTACAAGTTATATGAATATTATGCCCAGAAAACTGACCCCCTGCAGGTTTTTGGGATTGGGAACAACTGGAAATAACTATAGAATTGGATTTAAAATTGCTTTTACACTAGAATTTCATAAATATACTTTTAAGGAGAAAGTAGTATCTAAAAGTTGAGTTAACATATTTATTTTGGCTACTGTATTTGTACTATGATTACTACACCCAGGATGTAGTAGGCATTCAGTCTAAAATGTGTTTTTAAAGTCTTTTTTATTTTTTATTCCGACCTTAGTAGATTCATATCCCAGATATACTTTACTATCTTCAATTACAGATTTGACAATTAGTGGACAAGGGATTTAGCTCATGATAATAGAAATTAATAATGTATTGTTCCCCTACAAGAACACTGAAAAGATTTTTGTTTTTAAATCCTTTCTTTGAGCTTTTCCTCCATCACTATTTGGCTTTATTTAAAACCAGAGATCTAAGTCAGTGGCTAATAGGGCCATTCAGTTAATTGTAGTTAGAGTTGATATGTTACATTATTTTATAATTCAATTTAAGTCAGTCTTAGCATTTCAGACATTCTTAAATGCATTTACAAGCAAACTTGTCTGGAAGTCATCCATGTGATTAGTTAAAACATTTTACTTTTATGTCATTGAATAATGAAGCTTTTCTATTATTATGTATTATGTTTATTTATAGTTATTAGCAATGTATTTTTATGTTTTTTTTTAGAGAAGACATACTAATTTACAATATAAACTGAAACTTCATCATTATGAAATACCATCTGAACTATTTAAACATCAGTTGGGACTGTACTAAAATACAGCTATACTTTATTTTTAGTATTGATGACAAATTTATTGTAAACAAGTTCACTTAAGATGATTTCTAAGAAATTATTCATGCTGAGCAATATGTCTCAGAATAGGATGCTCTAATATAGTAGTTCCCATGTAAGAATGTCGTAATATTTCTAGACATTTTGCATTTAAGATGGTGAGAAATTATGAAGTAAGTTAGCAATATAGCTATTTTTGTTGGATGTGACTGTTGACTGGAAAGTAAAATGAATTTATAACACAGCTTTCAAATCATACCATGTACTCAACCCCTTCTCTCTCTTTTGGCTCTTACTATATAATGTCTATATTCAATCTCTTTTCTCATATCAGACAGTATTACTGAAGTCTTCACTAATATCTACGTGACCAGTTTTGGCCCTGTCTCAGATACAGATATGGTGAGTTTTTCATTAAATGTTTTCTTTACTTCATATAATGGGAGGTGTGGGATAGAAAAAAACAAGTGTTTTTACTCTTAAAGAATCCTATATATGTCTCTTATCTATTTAGTGTATTGAAATACAAAAGAAGTATAAATGTTAACCCGTTTATGTATGTGGAGGCCAGTCACATCTTGAGTGTTTAGATTAGCCTTTTATCCTTTTATGTTTTGTATTCTTTTCAAAATTTGTGTACCTAGCTACAATGTGGTAAAACAACTGTTTAAATAAAAATAATCATAACCTTGTGAACACTTTTCTAGGATTAAGGTGTCAGAGTGGACTTCTATAAGTAAAGTCTATACAGTTTGATAGACAACTGAATAAGCTCATGGTCTGAGTTATAAATACTTTCTGATTGACAGTGAGCAAGGTCAGGGCCTGTCCTACTAGCTACACACATATATTACAGGTAACGTGCACACACAGTGTGCATGTATATATAAATCTAAAGAAAACTAAATTGTTCATATTCTTGGATTCCATGGAACTAGTATTATTTATTTTTCTTTAAAATTAGATGGGTAGGGAGTGCACATAGCTCAGTGGTTAGGGCGCTGGCCACATGCATCAGGGCTGGTGGATTCCAACCCAGCCCAGGCCTGCTAAACACACACACACACACACACACACACAAAATTAGCCAGATGTTGTGGCAAGCACCTCCCAAGTCACTTGGGAGGCTGAGGTGAGAGAATCGCTTGAGCTCAAGAGGTGGAGGTTGCTGTGAGCTGTGTCACCACAGTACGCTATAGAGGCTGACAAAGTGAAACTCTGTCTCAATTAGAAAAGTAAAAAAAAATAAAATAAAATGAGATGGGCAGGAGACAAAAATCAGTCTGAAATGTTAGAAACCTATAGGCTGTAATCACCAAAGACAATTCTTGGTTAAGCATACAAATTTTAATAATCACTTCTCCATTTTGATTATTAACTATGGCGCTTTGTAATAGAAATCGTTGTTGAAACAGCTTGTCATTCATTAATACCTTGTCTGTTTCTGCCTCATCTGTAAGCTAATGCCTGCCTTGCTTTGCAGTCCCCTGAAGTGTGTCTCCCGTCCCATACTACCATTGTGCCACGTTAGAGCCTCATAATCTCATTCCCTTCTCAGGCTTCCCTCTCTCCAAGGACACGTGGTCTCTAGAGACCTGTCTTCCTTACGGCCAACAGTGAGAATCAGAAGAGAAGCTCTTGTCTCCTTTTTGGCCAGTCATCCCTTACCTAATTTCTTCTCTCTTTCTGATAACCAGAGAAAGTTTGCAAGTTTGGAGATTTTCCAACTGGGTAAACAAACAAAAGAAAAAATATTCCCTTTTGGCAGGCTCTCATTAAACATCATTAGCCAATTTATCTGGACTTCTCTGCCTTTCCCTCAGGAGGTCAAAATGCAGCTTCATCACAAAACACCTTTTCTTCCACCAGAACCATTTTGTTACTTTGCGCTCCTTTTCTTATATTGACCTGGAGGGCTGAAAGCGTGAAGCGCGGTGGGGTTGAGGGTGAGCCTCACCTCTGGGGAGGTAGGGATAACAAACACTGGCGTGCTTTCAAATTAGAATGTGAAGTTTTAAGTGCTTTTTTTTCTCCCCTTTGACTCTTGGTTCTAGGTACAATTCTAAAACAACAAGAAAAATACCACTCTTCAATGTAAACTCCCATCTGCCTGGCAATGTTGTATATTTTGACCTGCAAGTCTGCTCTTTCCACTTAATGTCAATTTAAGTGGACAGGATCTTAAAAAATGACAGAGGCTTAGTCAGCGAGAGTATGGATTCAGAGGTTACCGGCTCACTGTAAAGATCATCTTGTTTTAGTAAATGCTTTTTGTCCTAGGGCAGTGTACCTAAATAAGGGCTCCCAAACGTTAGAGAGACCCAGTGAGAACCTTCACCTAACTCGTGTGGAATCAGGTAGAAGGAGTCAAGGTTTTGTCAAGCACGACATTGAAAAACTAGCAGAATGTTATGAATAGTATAAATGATGACTCTTACGTGACGTCTTCTGTGTCCATTATCAGCCAAAACAGAAAACAAGTGATACAAGACCCTACATATTAGTACGTTTCCAGTGTAGTAGATTTCTTCAAGTTGTGAACACAGCCTTAGTGTTAATAGTTACTGCATTGCCACATTTCCTTCTTTTGGAAAAGTGATTTCACCTAAATATATAAATAAAAATATTAACAATATACAAATAGATGACATAGGTTTCTAGCAAAACGTGTTTGGTACTTGGGGATTTTGCTAAAAATATGAAGCTATTTGTTTACTGACAGTGATAACAGATTAAACGAATTCTCTGCCTCCTCTTGTTTTAACCACCCTTTGAGATCACTAAACATGTTTGAGAAGTCGGTAGCTGGTGTTAAGTCTGCAATCATTAGCAACAGAACAAATTTAAACAAACTCCTTCATATCTGAATTGAACTAAAAACACGTGGTATCATCAGTAAATTAAACCAAAAAACTTTTAAAACTTTTAGCAGGCTCAAGATGTACTTTTTTCACCATAAATTATAGTAACCATTAAAATGCTCTCACATTTGCAAGTATTTATAGATTGAATTGAGTTGAATGGAATTGCAATTGTACATTTACATTAAAAATACTCACTTTGAATTTGTATTTTTATGTTTCAAAGTTCATGTGTGTATGCACACACATGTATATATATTCTCTCTCTCTCTTTTTTTTAGAGACAGAGTCTTACTTTGTTACCCTCAGTAGAGTGCTGTGGCATCACAGCTCACAGCAACCTCCAGCTCTTGGGCTGCAGGTGATTCTGTTGCCTCAGCCTCTCAAATAGCTGGGGCTGCAGGCACCTGACACAATGTGCAGCTACTTTTGTTGTTGTTGTTGTTGCAGTTTGGCCAGGGCTGAGTTTGAACCCACCACCTCGGTATATGGGGCCGGTGCCCTCCTCACTGAGCCACAGGTGCCGCCCTATAAATATATTCTCAATAATGAAATACATATTCAACACCTCAGTAGGCTCTTGAGAGGCTTGAAGACCCTAGATATTTTATATAATGCACCTAGCCCAAAACATTCCTATAGACTTCTTTGGTCATGTCAGATTTCCTATGTTATTTCCAGCCTTGATCATTTCCTTTACTCAGTTGTACCATTGCTAGTTTTGGACGAAGTCTGATTAATCACAAAATCACCAAATGGGAACATAATATATCATCAGAAGCTAGTTAGATGACTAGACCCCTAAGAGTAATTTGAATAGGTAAAATCCAAAAGCATTATTAACTAGTACAAGGTGGTTAAATAATAATAATAATGTAAAAGAAGATTCTAAGCAATATGGAATGTGCAAATGCTGACAGAGCATCTACTTCTAGAGATCAAATATCCTAAGTCAGAAAGAGACCGAGTATTTGGAAGAATGTCTGTGCCCCTCAAGTGATTTCAGACTTCAGTGGAAGGGGTGCGGCTACTGCAGGCACGCGCAGCTGCGGGAGGTGAAGGAGCGTGTGAGGTACGGGCTGGCGCCGGTCCCCAGGAATATTCTTCTGGTGGCTGGAAACTCTTAGCATGCCAGTCACTTGAAGTTGTGCCAGAGAACAAAAGTGCACTTGACCCAGAAAGAGAAGAAGAGAGAAATATTCCATTCTTTCCTTAGGACATTGGAGTGTTCCTCCAGCACTCCTTCTCACAAAGCCTGACATTGTGTGAGCTGGCAAAGGGGCCATGTTTGCAGGGTCCCCTTTTGTATCACACAGAAATGGAGAGGAGGGTGATTTGGAATTGAGAAGCAATATGCTGCCTCCTGGGGTACACAGCAGGGTGTGATGTAGGGGGATGCAGAGGGAGCACCAGGAGAAGGTAGCTGGATCACTGGACAAGTACTGTTAGCTCTTTGTCCAAATCTACAGAAGAAAAATGAAACGGGGAGAATTAAAGTCAAATAATCCATAAATACGTATAACACAGACAAACACATTTTGTTTACATTGTAATTCTATTAGGGACCCTCAGTTCAAACGCATATATGTGGTTGGATGTGGTGGCTCAGACCTGTAACCTGTACTTTGGGAGATCAAGGTGGGAGGAACCTTTGAAGCCAGGGGTTGAAAACCAACCCAGACAACTTAGCAAGACTCTATTTCTAGAAAAAATAAAAACGTTAGCTGGGTGTGGTGGTGTGTGCCTGTAGGCCTAACTATTCAGGAGGCTGAGACAAGAGTGTTGCTTGAGCCCAGAAGTTTGGGGCTGCAGTGAGTTATGTTTGCACTGAAACCTGGGTGACAGAGTGCAACCCTGTCTTTAAAGTTTGTTTGTTTGTTTTTTTAAATTAAAAAATATAAAAAAAACTTACATAGATTTTATGGAGATAAATTATTTTGTCTTCCTGCTGAGCCGAAGGAATTATTTCTTGATATTTCTTTGAATGGAGAGCGAGATAAGGAAATGGGAACAAGGTTGAATTTCTGTTTACTATGATGGCCAGGTCAAAAAATAAAAAGTCAGCTATGAAACTCTAAACGGAAAAAAATGACAATCGTATCAGGAGGAAAGAGAACACACCCATTTTATTACTGATAAGTCAAAGCAGAGATGGAGATATCTAGTTAATGACTTATAGAAGCAGTTTGCTAATGGGAAAAAAGTAAAAACTAAATTTGATTTTACTGTTAGTAGCTTAGTTGATACACTTTTATTTCAATGCATGGTGTATAGTCAATAGCAAAACCTAAACCCCTAAGTTACCCTTTTCAGGCCAGTGACACAGATTTGTTGTGACATTCGCCTGAGAGGGAAAAAGCAGCACAGCAAAAGGAATTAGGAACCAAAAGAACACGCATGCACACACACACACCCGTGTTAGCATACGTGCGCACACACACACATACCGAGTAATCTGGAAACGATTAACCAGTGTAATTGTCCAAAGAAAGTTATAGATCTAAATCAAAATTAAAGATTCCAATTACAGTGTCTGAAATTAAGTTAAAAATATTTTATTTCAACATTTAAAAATTCATGAGTAAGAAGGTAATTAAGTTTGAATGTATTAGTAACTGACAATTGACAGTTTATAGTAGGCGTTTGCCTGTTCCCAATTTCTCACTCTTCTGGTTGTTTTTTTATTTTTCCTTTGGTTTCTGTGTGAGATTTCTTTTTGATATCAGTAAACATTTTCACTGTGTCTATCTTTTCTTCAGGCATAAATGATACCGCTGCAATTATTGCATGTAAGCCTATGCTAAGATCCTCAGTGCAAATGGTTATCTGTTACTAAGAGTTAGGGTTAGAGCTTGAACAATGGAAACTTTGAAGTAATTTTGAGATTGATGGTCCAGAGTTTACCATGAGGCTATTAAAATAGCAGGCAGTCTGATTAAGTGGGACCTTGGTTTGTTGATTGTCTTGGGCTCCTTGTTAATAGTTTTCTCTCTATATAAAAATATGGAGTTATTATCTCTTAAAATCTCTAGAAGTTATTGGGATATTATGTAGTTCAGTGGTTAACATCATAGAGAGGTTTAGAGAGCTATTAGATCTTAATATCTGCTTGAGAATTAGCACTGGACTTAATCTGTTAAGGTTAAGTTGTCATTTTTAACCATAGATAGCTGAAAAAAAAAAATAAAACACCTAGGACAAACATGGCAAACACTCTTTATGAAAAGCAAGGTAATTTTGTTCACTTTAAAGCTGGCATGGAGAAAAGTTAGTTACTGGAAAATTCTTGATATTATAGAATGTTAGGAACGAGACTGGGGAAACATGTATTCATTCATCAGATATTTTTCACCCCTCCTAGAATTTATGACAGTGTGCCTTTAAATGTGTTTTATAGATACCTGAAATGGTACCACGTGAATTATTTATTTATTATAAAATGTGTCTTATAGATATCTGAATTGGTACCACATTAATTATTTTTTAATATAGTTGTTTCCTGGGACTCCACCTATAAACTGTGCACTCATAATCACTAGTTCTTGGGGCTCATGAGTGTATCTTAATAGATTAAGGTACTTTATGTGGAAAACAACAAAAATTCATTGTAAGATTGGTGGATAGTTCAGGGAAGGTACAGGACGTGATGGTTTTAAATGTTTTTTGTAATCCAATAATTAGTATTAGAAAACAGAGAAGGCTGGATAATATTCCATGGTGTACATATACCACCATTGATTAATCCATTCATGGATCGATGGGCACTTGGGCTTTTTCCATGAATTAGCAATTATGAATTGGGCTGCAATGAACATTCTGGTACAAATATCTGTTATGATGTGATTTTTGGTCTTCTGGGCATATGCATAATAGAGGAATATAGGATTGAATGGCAGATCTAATTTTAGATCTCAAGTTTTCTCCAAACATCTTTCCAAAAGGAATGTATTAATTTGCATTTCCACCAGCAGTGTAGAAGTG
>CAUYPK010009197.1:0-19318 GCA_963574355.1 Loris lydekkerianus | reverse complement strand
GCCCTTGAGAAGTTCATGTGTTCTGACATGCTTCTTAGCATTTTGAAATCATTTATTCTTTTAGTGAGATAGAAAACAAACAAAGGATCTCTTAAAAAACAGATGGAGTGCCAGGTGCAGTGGCTCACATCTATAACCCTAGCACAGTAGGAGGCTGAGGTGGGTTGGATTGCTTGAGCTCACAAGTTCAAGACCAGTCTGAGCAAAAGCAAGACATCTCTACTAAAAATAGTAAAATCTGAGGCAAGAGGATGGCTTGAGCTCGAATTGGAGGTTGTTGTGAGCTATGATGCCAGGGCACTGTACCCAAGTTAACAGCTTGAGACTCTGTTTTAAAAAAAAAAAAAAATAGATGGAGTAAAACATTGAATAAATACAAGTCTCTCTTTCTGGGCTGATTGTTGTGGTTGCAGTTCAACTATTATTGCTGGTGGCTGTGTTTACATGTTTTCAGTTGGTGCCTCTTCAAGTCCCTCTCCTGTTTCCTGGTCCTAGGTGCCCCCCCCCACCCCCCCCCACCCCCGGTTTCTGTCTCCAGTTCATCTTATCACTGTGGCTTCCTTATGTGTGCTGGCTTCCCCAGAGCTGCATCTTCACCCCTAACTTTGCCTCTACTTCTCGTCTTAACTGACCTTGATTCTCTGCTGAGGATACTGTTTGCCCCTGGCCTTTGAGAATGATGGCTGTAAAAATTCCCGAGTCTAGGTCTGGAGTGGAGGCTGCCTTCTCCTGCTGCCCTTGGCCACTTCCAGATCCCTGCACACCTGCCCGGGGCAGCCTCCCTCTCCTCCCCAACCCTCCTTTCTCCTTTCATGAAGAACAGTGGTTCTTCCTCTAGGACCAGGCTGTGGCTGGGTGCTTTCTCATATAGAAGGTATCTCAACACATCTTCCCAAACAACCTTGCAAGAAAGTCATCCTTACCTCTGCTTTATGGATAGAGAAATTGGAAGTTTAGAGAGTGAACATTTGCTTAAAGTCTTGGCCAGGGTTGCACACTCAGGCCGACCTCCTAGTCTTTTCTTTCCCCTGAATCTACTGCCTTAGAAAGCTTATATCCCTGCTGATACTAAGTGGTGACCACAGGCAAGTCACTAGCCTTTTATGGATCAGAGTTCCTTCATCTTAAAACTCCACAGACTCACATCTACTTTTCCTTTTCACAGGATCGTTGGATGTTTCAAAGCAACTAGAAAGCTCTTTTAGAAGCTGGTAGAAAGATCTAACCCTGAGCCTCACACATACTCTCTGCCCCAGCTGGGATAAACCTCTGAGAGCCAAGCCTTTTCTCTTTGAGGTCACTTCTCTGGGTTTGTTGTCTGTGAATGGTGAGGTGCTGGGATGCAGGTCCTGGAAGGGCATCTTTGGTAGAGGAGCAGCCTGTGCAAAAAGCTAAGTTCAAGAGAAAAGGGAACGTTTGGATCATGCAAGAGCTTTTGTGGCTGGACTAGGGAGGCTGGAAAAGTAGTGAGAATTAAGGCTAAGAGGTAAGCAGTGCCCCACCTTCATGAGCCATGCTAAGATGACTGACCTTTAATTTGAGGACACCAAGAAGGCAGTAAAGGCATTGCAAGCATGGATGGTGATCATGACAATGATAATGCTGCTAATAGCTAATGTTTACTAGACCTAGGCCTTAACTTCATTAACAATTGTGAAGAGGTGGATTCTACTGTCACAGATGGGAAAGCTAGGAGGAAGCTAAGGCTCAGAGATGTCAAGAACTTACCTAAGGCCACACAGGTGATCTGTTGCTAACTCAGACTTCAAATCCAGGGTGTCTGACGATAGATGCCACTGTCTTAACCATGACTTTCTCTTTAGAGGTCAAGAGCCAAAGTGGTATCTTGTTCGAGGTTTTAGTCTACCTTTTATTTTTAAAATTTTTAATTAATTAATTAATTAATTTTTTGAGATAGGGTTTGCTTTGTCATTCAGGCTGGAATGCCATGTCCCTATAGCTGACAATAACCTCCAATTTCTGGGCTCAAGTGATCCTTCTGTCTTAGCACACAAACCCCCTCCCCCCACTATAGCCATGCGCCAATATGCCTGGCTAATTTCTTTTCCTTTTTTTTTTGAGACGGAGTCTCATTATGTTGCCCTCAGTAGAGTACCATGGCAACACAGCTCACAGCAACCTCAAACTCTTGGGCTTAAGCAATTCTCGTGTCTCAGCCTCCCAAGTAGCTGGGACTACAGGTGCCCCCCACTACGCCTGTCTATTTTTTATTGCAGTTGTTATTGTTTATTTGGCCTGGGCTGGGTTCGAACCTGCCAGCCTCAGTGTATGTGGCTGGCACTGTAACCACTGTGCTATGGGTGCTGAGCCTGCCTGGCTAATTTTTAATTTTTTTTTTTTTTTTTTTTTTTTTTTTGTAGAGATAGGGTCTCTCTTTGTTTCCCTGGCTGACCTTAAACTTCTGGCCTCAACGATCCTCCCACCTTAGCTTCCTAAATTGTTGGGATTATCGTCCTGAGCCACTGTACTTGGCCTAGTTTGCCTTTTAGAAAGATAATGCTGTGTGAAGGATAAGAGGGGTAGAGACTAGAAGAAGAGAGATCAGTCAGGGGCTCTGGTTTAGGCAAAAACTAATGGTGGCCTTAATCTGGGGGGTGAGTTTGGCAAATTTGAGAGGATTTAGGACACTGGACTGAATAGCTCCTTGATCCATTCATTGAATGAATGAACTGCTGAGTTATTTACTGAGCACCTGAATGTTCCAGGTCCAGAGATGGACTTGGGTGTGGTGGTCAGGAAGGGCTGGATGGTGGTGGGGGGTTCTGTGAGTGAAAGGGAGCGTCTGCAGTGACCTCACTAGATAAAGAGGCTTTTCTTGCCATGGGCAGAAGGAGTTGAGGGGAGATTGCTGGAAGCTTCCATCCTGCAGGTGGGAAGCAAGTCCCTCTGCAACTGGGGACTGCAGTTTCCGTCTGGCGGTGATGGGCTCTCTCTTGGCTCTGGGCTGAGGTTTGCCTTGGCTTGATTCCTCTTTAATTACCCTTGAAGGTAATTCTGTAAATGCCAGCAAGGACTAGGGGTTAATTTCTCTCTCTCCTGTCTGCCTCGCTTTTCTAATTTTTTTTTTTCCTTTAATGGGCCATCCAACCTTGTTGGAATGTTTACCAAAGCAGGATAGTTAGAGATGTAAATAAATGAATTTACTTCATCGAAAGGATCTAGAGATAGGATTAAGGTGAGAGGAGTAATTTACAGGTGAATAATTACTTGGAAACCTCATCAGGGAGACTGCCGGGGTTCTCTAATTATTTTTCTTCTCCCAATTTTCTCTTCTTTGAACTGCTAGCATGGGGGCGTATGGGGGTGGCACAGGAGGTCGGAGATGTTATTTTGGATTTCCCCTCTCAGTTGTGAAATTCCTTTTGGGGAGGGCCTTGCAGGGACACAGGACTGGCCAGCCAATTCCTTTGTGATGTACGTGGCACTTTTACTCTGTGACTTCATTCGCATCGTCTCTGGGGCGCTCCTGGGTGGATGGGATTGCTAGCCCCATCTGCGGGTGGAGAGACTGAGGTTTCTGAGTGAGGTCACTCCCCACATGCCACATCGTGAATGCTGCGTTCTATGGCTCAGACCCACAGGCTCCAACTTTCCCCTGCGTGCAACTGCCCACAGGGCATCCTCATCTGCCCACTGCCTGCTCCTTTACACACAAGGTTCTTGCCCACTCCCCTCCCAAACACCCCAGGCTGTGCGTGTTCATCTGCATGAAGCCCAAAAACTCTTCGAGGAACAACCTGCTCTGAACCTCCCTGCAGGCTGGTGGCCGCGCCCCTTCCTTACGCAGCTCATTTTCCAATTTAAGATTTCCTGTTTGAACTAAAGGGCAAAGATCTCAGGCAGTATCAGAGTGGAGCCTGGCTTCTGTGTGTACAAAGGGTAGCCCTGGCCCCTGCACTCTGTTTGTCCACTGGCCTTATCGAAGGAGCCCAAGTCCCAAGTTCAGAGGCTCCAGTTCCTTCCCGATTTGCTGGGTAAAGTCCGGCCCTTCCGTGCAGGCGGCCAGGGCGGGTGCCCAGCCTGGAGCCAGTGGTCATTTATGGCCAGGCAGTGCTTCCGTTCTGCCTGGCTAGCTGCTGGTTGCAGCCAACAGACAGACAGACAGATGGTGGGTGGACAGACATGGGGAGGTGGAGATACCTTCTCTCTGTTCCTTCCTTCCCTTTGCTCAGAGCTGCCTCATCTGGGGCTCTGGTGGACTGGACAGCTGCATGTTCCTAAGAGTAGGGCCAGCCAAGGAGGAGGTCCTGGGGCTCCCTGAACCTTCCCAAATGACATATCTTGAGACTGAGTTGGCCCACCATGCTGGCACTTGTACTCTTACTCACATATACACTTACCCCTGACACAGGTAAAGCCAGGGATCTCCACTGCCCAGCCATTTCCCAGAAAGAGATATGGCACTGGTGCCATTTATATGGGGCATGATAAGAACAAGTTGGTTCCAAGGTCCTTTCATCTGCGATGTCTTGTCTGATCTGTGGGACAATGAGGAGTCATCCAGATAGGTATCATGGCCATTTGACAGTTGAGAAAAATGGGCTGAAAATCAATGGCCTCCTTTTATCATCCCTTAATTCAAGCAGAGTTTATAGAAGCTGTGCACCTATCAGGTTCTGGGGATCAAGAGGAGACTCAGGTCCAGTCTCTCTTCATCTTGCTTAGAAAGTAGGTGACTGCAAGACAGGGTGCAGAAGGCCACAGCAGCACCCTAGGGTGCAATGGGAGCAAGGAGTTAGGCTGGGGTGGAGCTGAGAAAATGCTCCTGCAAGGTTTGGCCCAACCACCAGGGAAGCCTGAGGAGACCAGGAGAAGGATTGTAGCCCTCCATGGCACCCCAGGACATCCTCCACCCACCAGGGTCTAGGCTCACATTATGCATGAGGGGCCTGTGACATGGACTCCCACACGTCTGTTTTGTGAACTGCTTTATCTCCAGGGCTTAGAATGGAGCCTGGCCAAGGTGCTTGATAAATCTTTGCTATTGAATGTATACATTCAATAGTATACACAATAGTATACACATTCATAGTATACACATGTCATGCACACAGGATATACGCCACTTTCTATCACATAGCTCTAGAATCCACAAGCTGAAGGAAGCTTCCAGAATAGCGCAGATTACTAGCTGGGGGCACACCCAGCACCAGATCCTAACTCTGAGTTTTGTCCGTGTGCCCTAAAGACTATGGGACTAAGGCACCCAAGTTCTGAACGTCTTCCAAGTTCTTTACAACGTCTTCCAATTGTGTGTGACCTTATTTTCCTCTACTGCAAAATGAGACGGGCCTGTTGGCTGATGTGGAGATACCTCCTTCCCCCTCTAGCTTTGGTGAGTGATGAATCTGGGAACTGGCAAATGGTACCAGGAAGGTATTTCTCCAAGCAGAGGAGACTCCTCTTTCCAGACTGGGAAGGCAGGCTGCTGTTGGTCTTCCTTGCCAATGCTTGTGGCCAGAAGGTTGCCTGGCCTGTGGTCACTGCTGCCAGCCCCTGGGCCCCTGCTGCCCTCTGGGGTGGAGGGTCAGTGGCTGTCTGTGTAGCTCCAGCCCCAAGGCCAGCTTCCCCATGTGTTTCATCAGAATGAGGTGTCTGGGACCAGAGGGACCTGGAGAGGGCAGGCTGCAGTCAGCCTGGGGCTACTCTTTCTCTTTCCCCTCTCATGGCTGCTGCCGCGGAGTTTGTCTTGAGGTTCAGAGACTCCAGCATGACTGTGGAAGACTTAGAGCCCCTGTTGTGCCCTCAGCCAGCATCCTCTGAGAAACATTCCCCACCAGTTGGTCCCACCAGCCAGCCTCTCCCGTTCTGAGCCTTTCCCAGTGGCATCCATTCCCTTCTATGTCATTCGCCTCCCCTCCTGCTGGGATGGGGACCTGGTGCAGTGGAACTTGAAATTTGAAGGACTAGAGAGCCCTTTTGGGGGGTGGGTAGAGTGCTGTGGTGTCATAGCTCACAGCAACTTCTGTCTCTTGGACTCCAGTGATCCTCTTGCCTCAGCCTCCCAAGTATCTGGGACTACAGGTGCCCACACGACAGCTGGCAATTTTTTTAGAGAAGGAGCGCTCACTCTTTTTCAGGCTGGTCTCAGACTCTTAAGCTCATGCAGTTCACCTGCCTCAGCCTCTCAGAGTACGAAGATGACATGCAAGAGTCACCGTGCCCAGCCTCTAGAAAGACTTTAAATCCCAGCCCTGTGACAAAGCAGCAGTGGGACTTGAGCCTCGGGTTTTTCATCTATAAAATAATTATTTCTTCCCAGGCTAATTATCAAGATTCCATGAGATAATACTTTATGGAAAGCTCTGGGCAGGTAATAGTTGTGAACAATGTTATAGAACTAGTTATGTGCTAGGCACTGTTCCAAGCATTCCTCGACCCTGGGAGGCAGGTACTCTTTACCCCCATTTTACAGGTAGGTTAAGTTCCCCAAGGTAAGGTAGCTTGTAGGGGGCAGGGCTGGGATCATGCACCCAGGAGTCTGGCTCGCAGGTGGTTCCCGCTGCCTGGCAGAGATGTGTGGGCTTGCTCAGTGCTCTTTGGGTCCAGTTGCTCCCAGCCAATTTTGGAGCTGTTTGCCATTGACTTTAATGAGCCTGATCCTTCAGCCGTATTGGTGGTTTTCACCCACCCCTTCTCTCCACCTCCACTCATCTCAAGCTGGGACCTGGCTCCATTTCCTATTCCTGCACCTAAGGGCAGAGCATCTTAGGCCACGGTTTTGTTAAAAGACATAAACTGAACTTATATCTGTTCATCTCTGGGGTCCACCACTTAAAAGGAGGCCAATCATGGCTTCTGAGTGATGAGGTTCTGCAGGCCACTCCCACGAAGCCCTTGGTGTGACAAGCAGATGCCTCGGTCACCCCACTGCCAGGCTTAGCTACTGGGAGGAAGGGGGTGTGTTTCTCAACCTCAGCCTCTCAGTCTCAGGGACAGAGAGTGGATACAGCTAAGGGGGACTTTGACTCTAAGGCAATATCCATTGTAAGTCAGATTCTCAATTCAAGGCCAGGCTGGAAGGGACCTAGGAGACCGGGTCAGAGTTAGGAAGGGTCTGTGCCCATTTCACAGAGAGGAAAGGTGAGGGTCCAGGTCTGAGCCCAGCATTTCTCACTTGACTGGGTAATTTCTTTGACTCCTTTCTTCCTTTTACATTTTGTCTTTATTTTTAAAATTCCAGGAGATAGGAGGCCCCTGGTGATGCTGTAAATCCCACATCTAAAGTAGAGACTCTAGAAGGAGGCTGCTGCTTGTCCCAGGTAGTAGCACGGGGTAGGATGAGGTAAAGGGGGTTTGAGCAGCAAAAGAGGGATGACATGAGTTGTCCAGGGGGACACAGCTCCACTTCTCATCTTTCTAGCTGAGAGTTCCTTCTGGAAAAAGTTTGAGATAATGAATGGGAGGAGCTCAGTGAGAAGCAGCAGAGCCTGGGGGTTTCCCCTGGCTCTGCCACCCTGTTGCGGCATGGTCTGGAGTGTGGCTTTTCCTATCTGGATTCGTCCCAGTTACACAAAGACACACAATCCACTGACTGCCCCTGCAGCCGTAGACAGAGGGATCTCGGCTCAGTCAACCATTCTCATGTCCTTACATTAGGGATCAGGGTACGGGAGTAGTCTCCGGCTGGCTATTTTCTGTTTTCTCCAATTACTTAACCCTTCTGCCAGCCTACCCCCATGAGACTCACTACCAGGTCACAGAGCTTCCTCTTAGTTCCTAACAAGGGAAACGTATTTTTCTTCTTCTGACTTGAAATGAGGAAAGGAAGGCAGGGTGAAGATAGGGATGCTCTTAGCTAGGACACAGATGAAGTAGGAAGGGGGATCTCAACTCCTTTTGGGGGGAGAGGAGAGTGGATACAGCTAATGGGGGACCTCCACTCTAAGGCAATATCCATTGTAAGTCAGATTCTCAATTCAATACCAGCTTTTATGGGGTAGGGGGTGGGGGTTAGAAGAAAGACGCGCAGTCGCTGCTTGTATCTGTGATAAGTTGCACCACAGACTTCAGAAATAATCAAATGCGAAAAAAAATAGGTGTGTTAGGATTGGGAAAATATGATATTTACTTAGAAATGAAAATCGATTGCCCTTAACTTATGATAAGATAATTATGTTCCTCTGAGTCATTGTCATGCATTTAAACCTCCCTCATTAAGTAGTAAGGGTATGCATTTTATCTTAATTCATTTTTTATAGGGCTATGAATTCCTGCATTTATCTACCGTTGTTTTCTTGTGTAGACATAAGGCTGCCTGGCCTCCTAGAGGTGAGATAACTTATTACCCAGCAGCTATTCCCTTGGGCCCGGCCTATGGCTGAAGTGGGCTTGCGTGCCTCTTTGGATTGCCTGACAGTGTAACTTTGGATAATTCGTCTTATCTGCCTGCTTCGGTTTTCTCGTCTGCATGGTGAAGTTAATGCTGAAAGGATTAAATAAGATAGTGGAGTGCCTACTCCATGAGGAGGGTGTTGTCTAATGCCTTACATGGTCTCAGCCATTCCTCTGTACTGTCCTAGTTCCCAAGCATGGCCACACAAACACGAGTCAGTGTCGGGTTGACAGTGTGATCTGCTGAGAAAGGAGCAGGAGAAGTTTCTGGAGAATGGGGCCAAGTCAGATCTCATTGTCTGGGTTCACATCTTTAACAACTCATGAGCTGCCTCACTTTGAATGTGATCTTATAACATTTTTAAGCCTCAGTTTCTTCACTCACAAAATGGGGCTAATAATGGTACTTACCTCATAGAGTGGTTGTGAGACTTCATTGAGAATATTGAGTGTATGTATAAAATTTAGTACAGTAACTATGCACTCTGATTGTTATTATCTTTTCTCATTCTTTTTTTTAGACAGCAGTGTTGCTCTGTTGCCCAGGCTAGAGTTCCATGACCTTGGCCTAGCTCACAGGAACCTCAAACTCCTGGATTCAAGTGATCCTCTGTCCCAGGAGCATCCTGAGTAGCTGGAACTATAGGCATCCACCTTAATGCCTGGCTAATTTTTCTATTTTTAGTAGAAATAGGGTCTCACTCTTTCTCAGACTTGTCTCAAACTTCTGAGCTCAAGTGATCCTTCTGCCTCAGCCTCCCAGGGTGCTAGGATTACAGGCATGGGCGACCATGCCCAGCCTATTATTTATTTTTAATAATAATAAACAAAAGACCTGGTGCTATCCATATATACATATATTAGCTCTGCTGACTCCCTGTAAGGAAGATGTTAGTTGCCTCATGTGATGATGGAGAAACGAGTCTTGAAAGTGTCAGCACTTCCCCTTGGTAAGTGCTGGAAGTGAGAGTAGGTTCCTTCCACTCCACCCTGCTATTCTCCCCCACTCACAGGGGAAATCTAGCTCTCTGTAGGATTGGGTATGGGATCCTCTAGTTCATTGTTATGAAAGGATCCACCTTTGAAAGTGTCTCATTGAACGTTTCCTTCTGCCTCAGAGATTCAGTGTTGACTTTGGTCATCATTGATGCTTACAGGGCCAAGGAAACTGGACCCCAGCCCACCTCCTGGGAGCCCTGCCAGGAGCAGCTGCAGTTACGATGGGCAGCTCCAGCCCAGAGCTTTCGTCACGCTGAGAAGTCCCCCTGCAGCTGATACCAGCAGGTTCCCTTGAAAGCTCAAGTCACCTGTCCTGGGTCTGTTCTGTGTGGGAATCCCAGGACAAGATGGAAGCTTCAGTGACTGCACGTGGCCTTATCAGTCTCTCCTTGGGTAAAGCTCACCTGGAGGTCTGACAAAGTCTCTTCCCGTAGCACAGACTGCTCTGCACTCGGGGGGCATAGGGCAGGCAGGCCAGCTCCATTTGTTTGATACACTCTGTGTTCCCAGCATCCCAAGATGCTTTATGTACATTAGCTCAGTCGATCCTCATGAAAACTTCACAATGCAGATGTTAGCATCTCATTCTGGTGTTGAGGGGTGTCATAGAGTATGGTTGTTAAAACCGTGGACTCTGGAGCCAGACTTCTTGGATCCAAATTTAGGCTCTTTCATCAACTAACTGTATGTATGACCTTGGGCACTTGGCTTTCACTATCAAGCCTCAGTTTACTTTTCTGTTAAATAGGAATAACAGTAGTTCCAACCTTCGTGGGAAATAGTGAGGATTCCATTCACTGTTTAATAATGTTCCAAAATGGTAGCAGAAGGCTGAAGCTGCCTGAGAAAAGGGACCAGGAAGGGGAAGTCCTAAATCTTGGATACAGAGCCAGGAAGAAGTAGAAGTAAGTCTGCTGGACTCCAGATAGGCTTGAGTCTAAAGCTTCTGCATTTGTCGACAGCATCACACTCAGATTTCTTGGCTGAGCTTTCCAACCCAGGGTAGAGCCCAGAGCACTCTGGAAGGCATTTTTTAGAGATGGAAGGTAATTGTAGCAACTCCCGAGGAGACAGCGGTCAAGGGGGACCTAACTAGAGCCTAATGACTCTCGCCCCTTTTCAAGGAATACAGTTTGCAAACCATCGCAGGGTAACTTGTGTGGCCCACGCAGTGCTGGCTTTTGGGGAAAATGTATGTGGCTTGTACATGCGCATTGGCACATGAGCTACTCTTATAGACTCACTTAGGGAATGTCCATCCTTCTACAGGAAGAAAAACAAAGTACATGCAATCCAGGCTGGGGGAATGGACTATAGCCAACGTGGCAGGAGGGGATGGTTGGAAAAGGAGGGAGATACTGTTTAGGCACGTCCTCTGTACTGGGGATGCCAAGTGCCTCCCTGGTTGAGCACTGTCATTCTCCTTCAGTGTCCTGTCATGATACTGCAGAGTGACTCAGGGAGCTGTCTAAGGTCACACACAAAGAAGTGGCAGAGTGGCAATTCCAGCCCCCGGTCAGATTTCAGTGCTTCTTTTCCACTCATGCCCTTGGCACACATTGGGCTCTGTCTGGAACATTCCCCATTCTGGGCATGCCTTTCCCTTCTAAAGTTTTCTTTCTTTCTTTCTTTCTTTCTTTCTTTCTTTCTTTCTTTCTTTCTTTCTTTCTTTCTTTCGTCTTTTAATTTTAAATAGACTTTATTTTTTCTTTAAGAGGAGTTTTAGTTTCATAACAAAATTGATCAGAAAGTACAAAGAGTTCCCCTAGACCAGTGATTTTCAGCTGCTATGCGTGGCACACAGGTGTGCCTCAAAAATTTTTTTTGTTAAATAATCCTTTCTTTAAGCTCCATGTTTACCTCACTGACTCATCACACTTTTAATTATTCATTTATTTGCCTTAAAAAAATTCTTTTGGCAGATTTTTACCAGTGAAATGTTAAAGTGCCAAGAGAGAAAAGGTATCATCTGTCTTGCTTATCCTCATGGCCTCAGCACCTAGAACAATCCTAGACACGTAGAAGCTGCTTCCTGTTTTCTCAGTGAGAATAATGAGAGCTAAGATTATGCCTAGAGTTCTGTCATGGACAGATTTATTAAAGGTATAATTCATGCACTACACAATTCACTTATTTAAAGCATGTACTTTAATCGTGTTTAGCATATTCACTGAGTTGAGCATTTTCACCCCAAATGGAAACCCTGTCTCCAGTAGCAGTGACTCTCTTTTCCTTTCTCCCCAGCCCCTGTGACCTGAGGCTACTTTCCGTTTCTATGGATTCTCCTGGTGTGGACCTTTCATATACATGGGATCATATCATATGCCCATCACTCAGTGGGCACTTAAGTTGTTTCTATGTTTGGCTTTTTGAAAGCTATGAACATTCACACAAAGTTTTGTGTGGATGTATGTTTGTGTTTCTCTTGGGTATACACCCTCACCTTGCTTCTAAACCCTCTTTTGCCAGCCGGCTATCGAAGATTCTCATTTGAATGGGCACAGCCTGGCCGCCTGGGAGGAGCTACTCTTCCCTCCCTCTTATTCCAGCTGTACCTGCCCAGGCTTTTCCATCCAAGGTGTCTCTGGGAATGCTGGAGCTGGGGGAGCCACAACCTTCCCATCCATGGGCCTGGGCAGGGATGTCACCCTCTTAGCCTGGAGTCATCACCTTCAGTAGCACTTCACCTTTCGTCTTTATAGAAGGAGACCAAAGATCGAAATGCCTTTTCCCCAGACAAAAACAGACACAGCATTTTAATAATTAACACTGTAACATTGTTAGGGACCTGCCCAGGTCTCCTGCTGTCAGTGTCAGCGGTGTAGCAACAGCCCTGTTGCCTCCTGCTTTAAACACCAGGGTGGGACTGAGCACAGAGGCTCGTGGCTATAATCTCAGCACCTTGGGAAGTTGAACTGGGAGCAATGCTTGAGGTCAGCCTGGGCAACATAGCAAGACCCCATCTCTAAAATTAAAAAAAAAAAAAAAAAAAAAAAGCAGCCTGATGTGGTGTATATCAAGTATTCTTAGCTACTTGGGACCCTGAATCCTTAAGAGGATTCCTTAAGCTCAGGTGTTTGAGGATTCATTGAGCTGTGATGACACCACTGCCCTCCACCTGGGTGACAGAGCAAGACACTGTCTCACAAAAAAACAAAGACCAAGAAAAAAAGCTCCTGAAAACAAAACAAAACAAAACAAAACAAAACAAAAAACACAAAACTCTCCCAAGCCCAAGGTGAAGGGTAATTTAATAAAGATTCAACTCTTTCCAGTGAGATCCCAGGACATACTTCCTTCTGCCGTTGAGGGTCTGCCTGGCGTGTTCGGGGCAGTCCTGAAACCGTCCCCCACAACCCACAGTGCATGACCCGTTTTTAGATGTGCCCAGGGGCTTTGTTGGGCTCTTTTCATCTATGTCATGTTTATTCTCTTAGCCACCCAGCCAGATACCTGATACTATTCCATTTCACAGATGGGAAAGCTGCATCCAAGCCTTAATCTCTCATCCCTACCTACAATATTGAGGAATCCAAAAATGCCTAAAGAGACATCAGGAAGCAAAAGATGCTGCCACAGAGCAGCAGTTCAACTACTTGTTTGTCTTTTCCTTTTGGGGTCAATTTCTTTTCATTTTAATTTTTCTTATAGGATCTTCCGAACTCTTGACTCTGCTATACACTTGCTATACCCTGCCCCTCACATTGTCCTTAGTGTATCTAGAGTGGAAATGGTAGAATTTCTTCTAAACTCAGTCTTTCTTTTTCTCTCTCTTTCTTTCTTTCTTTCCTTCCTTCCTTCCTTCCTTCCTTCCTTCCTTCCTTCCTTCCTTCCTTCCTTCCTTCCTTCCTTCTTTCTTTCTTTCTTTTGTTTTTGCTGTGGCGTCACAGCTTATAGCAACCTTAAACTCTTGGGCTTAAGCGATTCTCTTGCCTCATCCTCTCAAGTAGCTGGGACTACAGGCGCTCACCACAAAGCCCAGCTGGGTTTTTTGTTTGTTTGTTTTTGTTGTTGTTGCAGGTGTCATTGTTGTTTTAGCTGGCCCAAGCCGGGTTCAAACCTGCCAGCCTGGGTGTATGTGGCCAGCGCCCTACTCAGTGGGCTACAGGCACCCCCTAAACTCAGTCTTAACTAGGGAATAACAATACTCTATTCCAAAAAATGTTTTCAGACAGAACAAACCTTTGCCAATTGGGTAAGGGGAAGAGGTCATGGAAGAATATTCTAGAAAGGGCCAACATCAGCTCCGAGGAGCTGGGGGGTTCAGTCTGTTTGGACTTAGAGTCAGCTGTGTGGCTGGGAAAGTCTGGAGCCAGACTGGGATGGCTTTAAGAAGAGTCCTTCATCTTCATGATTTATGCAGGTACAATTGCAGTAGCAAGTAAATCCTACTAATAACAATTAGTTAATTAGGGTGCACAAGACTGCTTTTGCCAGGAATGAACCCGTCCATTTCCTTTTTACTCCTGGCCTCCCTTTTTAGATAGTTCTCCTCTGAGGCATTTTATCTCAGCTGAACTTTTGGCAACAGCAAAGCTAAGGGAAATGATTTTTTTTTTTTTTTTTTTTTTAACGAGTCTCCACCTTTTTATAGCCCTCTGTTGCCAACACTTTCTGTTTTCAGGAGCTGAGAGATTTCATACTTCTCATTGTCCTTGAATGAGAATGTTTTCCTGCCCTGCCTCTTCCCAATGGTATTGACCTTGGAAAAATGAGTCGGTCTCTTTGAGCCTCATTTTCTTCACCTGTAAAATGATGGTAATTGTATTTACTCAGCTGAACTGTAGGGGGGATTTTTCCAATGTTTTGTGGGGGAAGTACTAGGTTTTTAAAAAATTTTTATTTTTAGACAGGGTCTTACTTTGTCATCCTTGGTAGAGTGCTGTGGCTCACAGTTCATAGCAACCTCAAACTCTTGGGCTCAAGTGATTCTCTTGCCTGAGCTTCCCAAGTAGGAGGGACTACAGGTGCCCGCTACAACACCCAGCTATTTTTAGAGATAGGATCTCATTCTTGCTTAGGCTGGTCTCAAACTCCTGAGCACAAACAATCCACCCACCTCAGCCTCTCAGAGTGCTAGGATTAAAGGTGGGAGCCACCAAGCCCCACCAGGCACTAGGGTTTTTAAAAGATGTATTCATTTATCTTAATTTTTCAATCCATCAGGGGTCAATAGGTAGCAAGTGACTTGGGTCATATGCCCTCTGAGTTCAACTCAAACCAAATGAGACCAGTCTGCTGATCAGGTGCTTGAATGCTGTGGCAATTCAAATCTTTAGAAAGGTTTCTAAGTGCTCACTTTCATTTTTATATTCATTGTGAACTAGAAACAAAGAGTTTGCATATCAGCATGAGTTTGAGGCCATTGTTTTAGGAGTTTTATGAAATCAAATCATGGCAACCCATGGGATAGGGCTTTGGGAGTGGAGCGTGTGCTTTGTGCATGTATGTAAATTGTGTATATGATCCATTGTTATGGGGTCATAATGTAATGCCATTCTCATGTTCTCTGAATGTTTTAACTCTTTTTTTTTTTTTTTTGTTATATTCTTACATTAACTTAGTGTCTTCTGGTGAGTCCCTTTCTTATTACTTGTGACTTGGCACTCTGTTCTGCACTCAGTTGGGACTGATAATTATGTCCCAACACAAAGGCTGCAAGTTTTAGAGTTGGGCTTTGAACTTGAATCTAGGCTCTGCTACTTTCTAGGCAAATTGTTTGCTCGTGCCTCAGCTTCCTCATTTATGACATGATACCTAGCTGGCAGTTTCTGTGAAAATTCAATGATCTAATGTATAAAAAATTATGCGTTGTGTATGTATAGTGGCAACCCAATGGAATAGTTGCCTTTGACCTTGTGCTCAGATGACATTTCCCCCTCTCCCATATCCCCTGAGATTCAGATGAGGAAGAAGCACTGGCAGGCAAATAAACCATAGTGGTCGGCATTGTGCATGACCATGTCAGAATGACATGCTTTGCCGAGGTCCCCAGAGGAGCCAGCAGCAAACACCATGAGTGCTGAAGCCTTCACCTTTAATTGCCCCTCAGCCTGAGGTGCCTCTGGAGCCCACATAGTCATAGAATCCTGGAAGGGCCCAGCTGATGGGTTCGGGCTATTTTGTACAGATGCTATAAGTTGCCTGCCCTTTGCCTACTCTCTTCTTCCCTACTGACAGAGCCCTGTTTTGGTCATGGAAAACGTCTCTGCCTCTAGCTCAGGAGTGAATTCTGATTAGTTTTACTAGTCATTGTAATCTCTTTTTCCTGTAACAGTAATGCGTTCTGGGGATGGATGTGTCACCCTGTATGGCCTAAGAGATGCGGAGGGGGAGCTGATGGGAGGCATCTGGAAAAGGGTTCTTCCACTCTTCAAAAGGAGAAACTAGAAGATTCAGTCTCCTTTCTGACTGTGGATGTTTTTCTGTCTAAACGTGAAGGTTGGAACTGTGGCAACTCTTTTGTGACCGTGAGGTAGAGCCAGTTTAGGAAAAAAGTTCAGATAGTGAGATATGGGAAAAACCTGGATCCTGGTTAAAATTGTTGAATCAACCCTAAAGTCACCCTATCTCAGACCTTCGAGGTACATAAATTGGGCAAAATGAACTTGTAATCATTGAGCTAGCATTCTGTATCAAAGTCCACAAATGAAATGTAAGGAAATTTTTTTTTTTTTTTAATATATTCTGTAATGCTGAGGACAAAGTATATTTGAGGATTCCTGGGCACAGACTCTGCCTCTTCCTGCAGGTTTCTGGACTCACTTGTGCTGTGTTTACACACTCCCTTAGATAAAGAGCCATGGAGATTAGGGGACATTCTTCTGGCCTAGTAACCTGAGCCATGAGTAAGACAGGGAAGTGATATAGCCCCTTGAGCTGGGTCAGAACCTTGGAGGAAGCCTCACTAAGACATGTTCTCTGATCTGCATCTGCCTGGTTGGTCAATATAAATTAATTAAGATTCTCTACCTTTGGGTAAGTAAAATGGGGACTTACTATAATGGGCACATATGTATAAGAGTATATGTGTGTGGGATATATGTGCTACTACAACTTATCTGAAACCCCTGTAGTTGCTATATTTTAGGTAATAAATTTCCTAATTCTTTAAGCCACTCTTAATTGGGTGATTTATTCTTTGCTGTCAAAAACATTGTAATAGGCATATATACCTAATGTGAGTGCTTAATCAATGGCTGCAGGGCACAAGATATATGTGCTTTCTAAATTTGGCTTTACATTTTTATAGTGAGATACAGGCATGGTGGCTTATGCCTGTAATCCCAGCGACTTGGGAGGCTGAGGTTGGAGGATTACTTGAGGCTAGGAGTTTGTTCATTTTCTCATTTGAACCTAGGTCTTACCTCTCACATGCTAGCCACTATGCCAGACACTGGGAGTGTACTGGGTGAGAGGCCTGCCTTGTGCTGATGGACAAACACTTTAGTCAAACCACATGGTGAACTCTCCTAGAGGATCCTCAGTATCTCAGAGACCAATCACAAATCACTTCAGCTTTTTTTTTTTTTTTTTGAGACGGAGCCTCAAGATGTCACCCTGGGTAGTGTGCCGTGGCATCACAGCTCACAGCAACCTCAAACTCCTGGGCTCAAGCGATTCTCCCGCCTCTGCCTCCCAAGTAGCTGGAACTCTAGGTGCACGCCACAACGCCTGGCTATTCTTTGGTTGTAGTTGTCATTGTTTGGTGAGCCACGGCTGGATTTGAACCCACCAGGTCAGGTGTATGTGGCTGGTGCCTTAGCCACGTGAGCCACAGGCACTGAGCCCACTTCAACATTTTTAATTCAACTGAGATATGCCAGGGAAGGAGAGACTTGTTTCAGCTGCTGTTAGAAGATCCAGGGTTATGGGGCACTTGTTTTAATAAACGTGCCCATTGGTCAGCAAGAGCTCCATGTTGGCAAGTGTAATGGGCCTGTCTTTTCTTTATATGGTTATAACACGTGAGATGTTTCCATGTGAGGTGTGAAATTGCTGCATATTCTATATCTGGCTCTCAGATCATCAATGTCCAGTGGATGTTGGTCCTTATAAGGGCATCCATTCAGCTTCAAGATCCACCCCCCTCCCCCCTTAGTGATAGTAGAGGTAATTCCCAACACTCCTGTGTGGGTTCCAACGTACTTTCATTGCTTTTGTGTCCTCTTATCCAAAGCATTGTAGAAGAAAACAGAACAATCTACTCCTCGGGACAATGTCTTTGCAGGTGGACAGGGATAGCATATCAAGCACTGAAGGCCTTGGGCTTGGGAGGCTTCTGAGCTTGTGATCTCTGCAGGGAAAGAAAGATAAGACTTGAGGAAATAAATCACTTCTAGCATAATGAACTAGTGGCTGCAACAGCCGTGCGTCCCAGGATGTTGGTCTTATGTCCATCTCTCCGAGGTTTCATTTTTGCTCCTTAGAGGACAGCCCGAGTTAGGACCTGGCCCATTTTTCTCCTTCTTGCATGTTGAGACTCAGAAATGAGGGGCTGAACCAGGAGGCAGAGAGCTGGGCTTTGGGGTTGGGGGATGGCGATTCTGGCATTATGTGGACATGTTAGTTTTTCCTTCCTGTAAGCTCAGGTGAGGAAAATCAGGTAGGCCATGAGGTGGTGTGGAGTGTGTGTGTGCTCACTGTGGGGCCCCCACAGAGGCAGGAGGCTTGACTCCCCTACAGTGTGGAGCTGCAGTTGTTTGCAAAGAGCAAGGCCTGGGTAGGTGTCCAGCCCATGCACTGCCCCTGACAATGCGCACCCCCTTTGTCCTTTTACTGGTGTCATTTCTACCACACAATAAACGGCTATTATATTTCCGTTCTCCACAACACAGGTTTATCTAGCTGGGCTCAGTGAGAGGTACAAGAAAACTGAAATGAATCAGACAAGAGCCTTTGGGGGGCCCCACGAGCTGGTGGGGGAGCCTGACAAAGTGACTACCCTGAAAGCTGTTTCTAAGTGTCCCCACAGCGAGACACATAGGGTCAAAAGCACAGACACGCGGCTCCTAGCCAGCTAGGAGAGGTCACGATGCCCTGGGGGACAGTTAGGAGCTTCAGTTCAGGCTGCCAGAGCAAAGTACCACAGGCCAGGTGGCTTTTGAACAGCAGAGATTTGAATCTCATAGTTCTGAGGGCTGGAAGTCCAACATCAGGGTGCGAGCTGAGGGCCCTGGTGAGGACTATTGGGTCCTGGTGAGGACTGTCGGGCTCTGGTGAGGATTGTAGGTCCTGGTGAAGACAAACTTCTTGTCATGTCCTCACATGGTGAGGGAGGGAGGGGAGAGCTCTCTGGGATCCTTCTTATAAGGGCACTGTCTTAGTCTGTTCAGGTTGCTGTTAATATAACAAAATGCCATGCACTGGGTAGCTTGTAAACAACAGAAGTTTATTTCTCATAGTGTCTGGAGACTGGGAAGTCTAAGACAAGGTACTGCAGAGTGAGTGTCTGGTGAGGGCCTCTCCTTGCTGTGTTCTGGAACGGTGGAAGGGCTGAGCAAGCTCTCTGGGGTCCCTTTTATAAGGGTATTAATCTTATCCATGGCAACCTTGCTCCCAATGACCTAGTCACCTCCCATAGGTGACTCCTAATATCATCACCTAATACTTACCTCCTAATACCATCACCATGGGGGGCAGGATTTCGACATACAAATTTGGGTCCCAGGCATAAGCACAAGTCCGTAACAGTGTCCTGGTGGTCAGAACAGTGGGAGGTGGGGCTGAGAGTGTGTTTAAGGCTGAGCCAAGGGTAGCCTCATATGGATGTGTCTAGAGCAGTGATTTTCTTTTCTTTCTTTTTTATTTATTTATTTATTTATTTATTTATTTATTTATTTATTTATTTATTTTATTATAGATAAAAATATGCACCATAGATGTGGCCCAACCCATCACCCTCCCTCCACCCAAACCTCCCCCCTCCCTTCCCCTTCCTTGGTCCTTTCCTCATAGTCTTGTG